>ML837372.1:50261-65973 GCA_009831015.1 Picea engelmannii | reverse complement strand
GATAATATGGAATTTAGATGGCATTTCATATATTGGAAGTATCACAAACATACATGTTTCATAAATTTTGCATCTAGTTTGGCATTCTACATGTTTTCTTTTGAATATATATATATATATATATAAACGCTTCGGAGACGCTTTGCTCCCGACCATTTTTTGAAAAATGCGCTCCCATGCTCTCGCTTCCCGCTCCCATGCTCTGGCAACACTGCTTGAGAGACATGACCTAGCCCTCACATGCCAAATGTTTTTCCTAGGACAGGCAAAATGTCATCTTTTGGAGGCATGACGTCATGCTTGAGGGGCTTGAGGTGGTGGTGGCTACACATGGCACATTTTGAAGGAAAGAACCCTTTGATCTTGAAGTAGAATGTTGGATTGAAGACATATGGCCTTTGGAGGCCCAACTCTATCATCTCCAACTCAACGTTTGACCTAAAAGTGCCAAAACGTCCCTCCTAAAGGGGTGGCGTAACTCTTAGGGTTTTCATTTGTGCAAAAAGTAAAAAATTAGATTGAATTGTTTAATATTATTTTGTAAAAGGGGCAAGATTAGGGTTGTTGACCCCTAGTCTTGTGGTTTACCCTAAAATTATGTGGACAAACTATCTTAGTGACATTTTGTATAAATAGAGATCATAAGATCTCATTTTATAACATAACTCTCCCATTGTGAGAAGTATTGTACTGAAATTTTTGCTCTCTTTGGCTAGTTTCTCTCTTTTGCTCTTATGTATGGCTATCTCTTTGGCTATTGGTTGATGGAAGTGCTGCGCTAGCCTTGGAAGGCTCTTCTTTTCTATTGTGGTGGTTTGTCTTGGATTTTTTCCTTGAATTGGTAAGGCTTTTTACATTGTGTTATCATTTGTTATTCAAGTCAAGGTTATTTTGCTAGAGCTAGGTGGGAAGTATAAGGGCATACACCCCCACCTTAGTCTCCATCACTTTATGCTTAAATTTTATTGGTTCAACAAGGGTTTCTAAGAGAAGTATCAGTGCATACACCCTCTTAGCCTAAACCCTAGCTAGAGATACTTGCCTTGGAGAGTAAGAGGATTTACACCCCCAAGGAGGTAGTACCTCTAGCTCATTCTTTGTTTGACTCCATTAACCCAATCATTAAAGGCACTAGTCATTTACTTGTTGCATTGGAGATATAAATTGTTGCCTTGGTAAACATGAAATTTTCAAGTTTTGAAGTTGTCTCTTTGGGAAAGTGTTCATTGAGCCTTTGGCTCTCTTGCGTCATTGAGGCGTCCCCTTTCAGCCATAAATTCCTGCTGCTGTTACAAAACTAACCTACAGCCAATAGGGCTGCAGAAAACTAACCCTCTAACCCCTAATAACTCCTAAAACTAACCCTAGGATTAAGCCCCAACTTTTCCCTAATTCTCTACTAACCCTAGCACACCTATTGGGCTAGTTAGAAGTGGTTTCAAGTGGCTGATTTTTTTTCTATTAAGATTGGTTTGCTACAGCCATAAGGCTGATAAATATCACTGCAGCAAGCTTTTGTTTCAGCCTTGTCTTTCGTGCTAGAGTACTGCTTAATCATTGTTGAGCTGAGCTAGCTTTCACTAGCTTGTCTCTTGTTTATTTTATCATATTCTTAGCACTTATATTGCAGCCTTTATTATCTTTTATGAGCTGATATATATCATTTACTTTTGCTGCAATTAGGGACAGCAAGCTTAACTTGCTTGTCCAACTAACATATTACAAACATCCTTGGCTTTCTTTGTATCTCGGGCAGGTACTCTACTCCTCTACTCTCGGTAAGTCACTCAACACACTTGGCAACCCTTAAAACTTCCCAAGACTCTTCTCCAAACTTTTCCTACCATATAGAATTGACCTCTAGGTACAGCCATTCATACTTATCATTTTTCATTTCAATTCCCCCTAGTATCACCGGGATTCCCCCCTTGAGATGACTACCTCACCTCTAAAGTGACGGGAACACATGCCTAAGGTGACAATGGGTAGGTGCTCTTTCTAAGTTGTCGCCAATTGGTGGTTGGGTCGGACTTTGCCCAACCTACAACTTGTGCGATAACAAGCACTTGAGTTGGGCAAGGAAAGGGAGATCAAAGGAGGACGAGGAACAAATAGGTTTTGTCCCTACAACAATTTCATTAAACCTCTCCCTTTTCTTCATAAGAAGGCATCGTAGAGTCCATTGCAGGAGGGTTGTCTTTCTCACTAGACCTCTTCGGATCCCCATCCAAAGGGTTAAGGAGTTGAAGAATGAGCTTCTCTTCCAAAGACAAATCCTTCTCCACAAGATGGTGGTGCTCTTTTGCACCTTTCCACCATGTAGGTTTCTTGCGTTTCCCAACAATGATTAGGGCATCATGCTAACACATGCCCCACTCTGTATCAAACCCTGCATCTAAATGCAATGGCTCATAATCCAGTAATTGCTTCCAAATATAGTCTTTTGCTACTAACCTAATCTCTTCTAGGAGTCTTTGGGAGAAATCAATATCAACACAAATCAGAGCATGTGTGGTGATGTGCCTCTTTTTTGTTTGTTCACTATGGAAGTGGAATTCACCGATGGCATTTCCAATGGCACTCAAAGTTTCATAAGACCAAAATTGAACAGGGAAATTAGGAGGCCTTACCCAAATTGGTGTTGTAGAGAAACAGTTTGAAGAGGGTTGAAAGTAGGAAGTCGAGTCCTCATGCATAGTCTTGCATGCCCCCATAACCAAGAGCCTAAGATAAGGATGAGGTCTCTATCTAAAGCCGAGTTGAATTCCACAATGAAGAAACCCTTGACCCAAGGGTAAATATAGGCTTCCCCCTGAAGCAAGGGTTTCCAAGTGAGGGAGATCAGCCAATGGTGGAAAGAACCCGTTGAAGCGACAAATCAATCCATGAAGCAAGTGGAAGTTCGTTTGTTCAAGAGATTTCATAACAACCAAAATGAAGGGGTGGTCGCTATCTTAACTGTCTTGATCCATCCTTGAGTTGGATGCTCCAGAGATACCTTCAAACTTGCCAGGTCCACAGTTGAGAGAGACCCCTTGATAATTTTCAGGGAGCTTCATCGAGCCATTCCAATGGAACTAAACACAGTTAGCATGACCTATGCCACAAAGGAATAGGAACTAGGGATGTCATCATCAAAGCAACATTATTTTCCATCATCGAAGAACTAGGAAAAAACCCTAGGTGCATAGGGACATCACTCTTCTTCCTACATGTGATCTAACACCAACTTGCATTTAAAATTGTGGTTGTAACAATTAGTGGGATTTTATCCACGTATGTGCACATGGGGATTGCAATGCAAGCTGCACACATTTGACCACTACCTCAAGGTGCTCCCATCGCAACCCCAAGGGGTCGAACACCCTCATGGGAATTGAAACTTGGTCATTGCTGAAAATCTCCTCATTCCTCACTAGTAGATCCAATCCTTTTGGGCCTTGTAATCTTGCTCATTATGTTGTGATCCCCAATTGTTTGAATTATAAAAGCTAGCATATCATATATATCTTTTGATGTGGTAGCTTCTATTCATGACTTCATTGTAAAGTCATGCAATATTGAGTTTTAACTTCTTTTTATTATGAATAAATATCAAATATTTCTTCATAAGTTTGAAGTGAAAGCACCCAATGTTTCCATACATGTCAAACATAAAATATTTCGACATTTTGCCCCATAAATGTAACTTTAATTGGGATTTTAAAACATAATATCAATCACCAGTTATAGATTCTTTATTTCATAAAAAAAAATCACCTATTTTTAGGTTTTTCACTAATTGGCTTCTTACCCACCATTTTGTCATTCACTACAGTCTGCACAACCCAGTCCGCACCACCAATCCATGTCCCATTTCCAGTCCACACTTGTTCACTACAGTTCGTGCCACCTATCCAATTTCATGTCCCATGTCCTTTCCAATCTCACGCCTCCACCACATCCACGTCCATTCATTGCCTACGCTATGGGCATGAATTAACTGTTGGAACAGTTGCCAAAAAGAGAGACTACAACCATCAAGAAATAACCATTGGAACAACCGCAAGAAATAGGTAGCCGCTAATGGAATATTGGCTATGGTGGCCTTGGGAATTCACTGACCAAGGTACCATCAAATGCACCAGCAACAACTATAGAGCTAAGGTCGCGGTGTCATACATTCGCGTGGACATTACATATTGTGTTTAGAGAACCGTCATCAGTGAAGGATGCACAGAGTTGCCCCACCTTCGTTGCTCTACCTTGCCAAAATTGTGCAAAAATATACACCTCTAACCACTAGAAGTATGACAGATCTAAAAAAATAGTTGGAACAAATAGAAAAGCAATTCAATACACTCAAAGATACAGTCAACAAAAATCATGATAATCTAAAAGATGAGATTAACAAAACGCACTCAGACAAGAGATAACACAAAAGTCTTAATCGATCAAATTATGGCAAAATTCAGGATCGAAATGAAAAACAACATAGACGTCATGAAGCAAGATCAGGATCAAAAGTATAAAGACATGAAGCAATCAAATTATGGCAAAATTCAGGATTGAAATGAAAAACATAGATGTCATGAAACAAGATCAGGATCAAAAGTATAAAGACATGAAGCAAGATTAGGATCAAAAACATGACGAGCTCGTAAAACTACTAAAAAATCAAGGTTCTCGATGTCACAACAAGTAAGGGAATAGTTCAAGCTCGTCAAGATCTTCATCACCACCACCTCCACCACTGCCACCTCCCTATAATCCATCAGGAGGTCCCCAATATCAACCCTTCATGATATACCCACCCAGAGCCAAAATAGAACTTTCAAAATACAATGGAAGCAAAAATTAATGTGTGGCATCGCTTAACAAGGTCGAAGAGTATTTCAATATATATAACATTACAACAGATGAAGAAAAAGTAGAACATTCTTCCATGCTAGAAGGTGAAGCATACAATTGGTATGTGTGGTGGAAGAAAGAAAATCACTCATACAACTTGCATTCTCTTAAAAACGTTTTTTTAAGAGATTCCAGGGAATCACTGAAAAGGAATTATGTTCGAAACTCGACAGACTACAACAAAAAGGAAGTGTTGATGAATCCACGCATCAATGGGAAGCTCTCGCCACACGAGTATTCGGGCTATCTACAAAGCAATTACTCCAATCTTATCTGGGAGTTCTTAAATCGCATATCCAAAACGAATTAAAAATGCATCACATTCCATTCGTTGAAGTAGCGAGGCTTGAAGGATTGAAGGATTTGGCAAAGCTTATTCAAGAAGGAATAGACCACAAACCACAGACATAGATAAAGATAAATACATACCTCCACACATACGAGACCGTAAAAAAAGTTTGGAAGCTCAAAGAATGAAAGAAGGAAAATGCAGACATTGCAGAGAAAGATGAGATCCCAGACATAGGTGTCGCCTAGAAGATAATCCAAAGAAATTATATACATGCGGGAGGGAGAGTTGGCCAACTTTCACATTTCTCTCGCCGCCACCCCCATCGTTTGAAGCCCAACCTGTTAAATCTAGTTGGATCAAAGCGCAGTTATTAGAATAGTTAGGAAGGGCCACATCAAAAGAGTCAAAATGTGAAGTGGTAAAGGACCCCCAAAATATCGCATCAAGCTCAGAAGGCGACAACACACCAAGGATATCAATTGCGCCCATGACAGGCATCAACCAACCTCCGACTCTTAAATTAAAAGGACATATAAAAAATGATAATGTCATGGTACTAATAGATACGGAAGTACCCACAACTTCCTTGACATAAGAATGGCAAGGAAACTTAAGCAATTTGTATATCCAGTTTGGGACATGAAGGTAATGGTTGCAGAAAACAAAAAAATTGAGAATGTAGGAAAGTGCCATAAAGTGAAACTCCAAATACAAGACTTTAATTTGGAATTAGAACTCTACACCATACCTCTAGGAGGAGTAGATGTAGTCTTAGGAGTCCAATAGCTACAAACATTGGGTACTTATTCGGCCAATCATCAAAAACAATTTATTAAATTCAAGTGGCAAGGGAAAAGGTATAAGCTACATGGGTTCCAACCCCCCCCAGACACAAGTTGTGTCATCCCAACAGATGGAAAAGCTTATTTGAAAAGGGGCAACCGCCTATGTGATCCAATGCCACCAAATGGAGATACAAGATTCATAACAAGATGACTCCAGAGTAGAATAAGTCCAAGAAATACTTCAAAAACACAAAAAGGTATTTCAAGATCTCCCCATGGAATTACCACCAGAGAAGATTATTGAGCACATAAGTGAAGTTAAGCCAGGATCAATCCCAGTCAAGGTTAGACCATATAGATACTCCCATCAGCGTAAGACAGAAATAGAAAGGTTAGTCCAACATCTGTTGAATTGTGGTGCTATTACAAAACGTAGAAGTCCATATGCAGTTTCAGTRGTGTTAGTGMGAAAGAAAGACGAATCTTTTAGGTTGTGCATAGACTATCGAGGATTAAACAAAATAACAATAAAAAATAAGTTTTCCATTCCATTTATCGCCAAAATGTTGGACGAACTTCACGAGGCCAAAWACTTTTCAAAGCTTGACTTGAGATCAGGCTATTACCATATCAGGGTAAGACTGGAAGATGTGGCTAAGACAACTTTTCAAACTCATGAAGGACACTACAGATTTAAAGAGATGCCTTTTGGGTTAACAAATGCCTACCTTCCAGAAAATGATGAACGAATTATTTCATCCATACTTAAGGAAATTCATGCTAGCCTTCTTTGACGACATCCTTATTTACAATAAGACATCAACAAAACATTCGAAGCACTTAGAACAAGTACTCTCTCTCTTGGAGGAAAACCAATTCTATGCAAAAAGGTCAAGTGTACATTTGGGAGTATCTCGATCACATTATATCAAAAGAAGGGGTCAAGGTAGACCCAAAGAAAATCAAGGTAATCACCAAATGGCCGAAGCCAAAAAGCATATCTAAGCTAAGAGGATTTCTAGGGTTGATTGGATACCACCGTCGATTCATCAAAAACTATGATCATATACCTAGTCCACTAACAAACCTTCTAAAGAAAATTTCATTTCATTGGAGTGAAGAAGCAGGAAGATGTTTTGAAGTTGTGAAAAAATCTTGTCCTTTGTTGATATTATGGTAGTTGCGGGAGGTATTAACCTCCATATGTAACCTTTGACTAGAATAGGATATTCTGAAAGCAAGACAAACGCTAAACATATGTGTGAGAACCCTAGAAGACTAGTCGCCTCAATAAAATAAATAATTTTAAAGTATTACCCTCTAGAAAGAGAAGTCGGCCTAGACAGGTGACAATGACTATAAATAGGAGGCACTTGAGCTCATTTGTACACACTCACTCACACTCTCATACAAGACAAGTAGTGCGCAAGTTAGGACGAGAGTTACATCTACTGTAGTGGTTATTGGTTTTTGATCTGTGGTCTTCGAATATCTTTATGGTGCACTATCCTTGGAGGAATGTGTGATCTCTTGGTTATTTGTTGGTTCTAGTGTTGCTTCCGGAATTATTCTCTCTGTCAAAGGTTTAAGTGCTCGGAGGTGGCTGCATGCCTATGATTGGCTGACAATATTGTGATATTGTCCATGGTTAAACGAGCACATCGAAATATTTCTAACAGGTTACGGGCCCACACTACCTTCAGGACAGTCTAACCGTTGGAAGGTAGATCAACAATTCTTTGTCAAGCTCGTTGTAGCACCAGTTGCAACTACAACTAGGGTTTCTGATTTTGCAGCTGCAACAAACCCTAACCTAATTCTTTGAGCACTTTAAGTGAAACATTTGGCATAATTCTTGGACACTCTAGTGTGCCTTAGCATAGCACACTCCTTGGTATCTTCAGCTAGCACATTTGGCATAATTCTTGGACAATCTAGTGTGCCTTAGCATAGCACACCCCTTGGTATCTTCAGCTAGCAAAAACGTCAAGGTTAAATCTTTGGGTCAAAGTCAAAGTTTGGCTAGTCAAAGTCAAAGTCAAAAGCAGTCATGACTTACTCCATGAAGTTAGAAAACAAGCTAGACAGAGCTTCAAATTTCAGAGCATGGAAGAAAAGGATTGCTCTCATCCTTGCCAAGAACAAAGTTCTATATATCGTGAAGAACAAAATAGTGAAACCACAATTTGAAGCAGGAAAGGAGAAGGAACCTCAAAATGTCGCAGCAATGGAGAAGTTCAATGATATCAATGACATGAGTATCATTGTGGACTCCGTCAAAGATCACTTGATACCCTACATATCCAATCTTGACTCATCCAAGAACATGTATGATGCCCTAACTAACCTTTTTGCAGTCAAAAATATTGGACAAGTGATGAGTCTGAAGAATGAGCTTCGTGACACAAAGATGACTAAGGATGACACTATAGCCCCATACTTTGTGAGGATTTCTCGGTTGAGAGATTAACTAAAAGCTATTGAAGAAGTTATTCCAGAAAAGGAACTTGTGTCTATAGCACTTAATGGTCTCTGTTATCCCCTATCCTAGGGATAACTAAGGAGATTATGTCTCGAGGCCCACAGGTCCTAGACATGAAGTATCGAGAGCCATATTGACTTGAGCTTGGCCCTGGAGGGCCCATCCTTTGTTCTTCAGCGCTTCCATTCTGTCAGCGGCAGCAACATTCATCCCATCGGCCTGGTTCTGAAGTAGCATAGAGGTAATGAGTCTGGGTATCATGGTATGTGTCACTCTGATTCTCAAAACATTTGAACAAGTGCATTCAATTCTCTTTTGCTTCATGACATTTGCTTGGACATTATGCCTTTAAACTTGTCCATACCTAGGGGGGATGACAAAATTCCCTAGCAAGTTGGTTCTCTTAGGAGTGAGCTGCCATTGGGTGGGTTTATGAAAGGTCATCATCCATTCCTTCCATACTTATCACTTTTCATCATCTTCCCTCTCATCTATCCCCTACATTGGTTCGAGCATTGGGTTTTCCAAGCTAGTAAGGGTTGTACCTTGCCTTGTGGGAAGAAGGGGCTAAAGGCTCAGAGGGTAAAAGTAGCTGGCAAAAGTTTAAAGCCAAAGATCAAACCTTGAGATGTTTCTCCCAGGGATCCCCGAGAAAGAAATAAAAGGCTTCTCGGCAAGAAAAGGCGGAACCCATAAAATAAAATAAAACTCAAGACCTAGTTGGTGGATAGGGGGTCTCAAAACAAGCCAGCCTATTAGGTCCATTACCATGTAGCGGTATGACACTATTATTCATCTGGTCACCACGCCAGGGTAGTGCCTCTTGGTGGCATAGCCAAGAGAAAGGGGGTCTCGTCACGAGCCAGCGTTCTCATCTCCATGAAATGCTTGTGGGTAACACTGTCACCACTGGTCACCACGCCAAGGCAGTGTCCTCCAGCTATTCTCTTGAAAGAAAAAACAATAAGACAATGAGTAAAAAGGTATTAAATGGGCTAGGAAACAATTGCATCCATGACAAGGTGCAACTCACCCTCTACAGAGGCACCCACAGGTAAGACCTACATTTCGCTGTTATCATTGCACCCCTTGCCCAAACATCCCCTACAACATCTCATGCATTTACATGACCTAGATTGGTCTTGACCTGGAAACACCCCACACCTGGGGAGAATTAGCCCAATAGGACATCCTGAGACCCTCTCCAAACTTGGCTTGTTAAATAGCATAACGTCTTTGAGCATTTGTCTGGGAAAAGGGGGACTTGATGCACATGTTTGGGTAACTTGATTATTAGATGTGATTGACATTGATATGATCCCTGTGACTTATAAGCCCATGGAGGGCGTACTTGTTAGTGCAGGACCATGCCCGACGGACAAGTACATATGGGGAGATGATTACCTCGGACCTCCATAGGGATAAAATCCCAACAGATGGATGTTGAGACCCCAACCAGGGGCAGACTGATACCAGAGGCTTGCACTAGAGAAAAGGGAGGACGTTCCACCAGAGGCACTTTGGCAGGCCTAAACCCGAGGGGGTCTTGCCCTCCCACCATCACATTGGCCCTTGAAGGCCCTTGACGTCATCATTCAAAGCCTTGACGTCATCATTCAAAGCCTTGACGTCACCCAGTTCAGGGATCCAGCATGAGGATGTCTTAAGTTGGCACGTGTGGCAATTCCTGAGGGGTTTTGAGCCCAAACGTTTCACTTTGGAGGCCTAGCGTTCTAAGAGGGAGGCTAACGTCACCCTAGGAGGGGCATGACGTCACGCTAAAAAAACGAAATTAGGGTTTTTATTGTCAATTTTATGTAAAACTGGATTTTTTATGTAAACTGGCCATGTCAGCCTTTTTTGACCTAATTTGTAATTAAAGGTCACTAGTATTGTATAACAAAAGGGAAAAATCTCTCTTATTTTTCATCATCTTTCACTCACTTGTGTGAGGTCTTGGAGGGAGCTTTTCTTGGTGATTTTTTTCATTTTCATGGTGGAAAGTCTTCAACTAGGGCTTGTGACTAGATTATTCTTGGTGACTGTAAGTGAAAATTTGCAATTCTTCTTTCCTTGAATGGTTATGGTATCTTTTACTTTGCATTTATTAAGATTATGAAATTGCCATTGTGAAACCCTAGGAGAAAAGCACATGTTATTGTCCTTCTCTCAATAGCTATCCACCTACTTGATTTTGCTAGAAGACACCTTCATTGAAGCATATACTAGAGCCCTACCTTTGTAGCAGTCTAATGCCATTGCTTCATTAAGCTTTTATTTATCTCAAGCTTGAGCTAAAGAAGAAGAAAACCCGGTAGGGCCTAGGGTTACCTACTTCCTAGTAGTCGTTTTCCTCCTAGGGTTTAGATAATTGAGGCCTTGGGTTACGAACACCTCAACCATCCTTCCTCTTGTCTTTAGTTCACTAACTATCAGTTGTTTCCTTCAAGATTGTTGCTGCAAAATTGACTCCATTAACCCTAAAGGCACTAGTTTATACCTTACATTTGATTGATTGATGAAAACAACCCTCAAACCATCTACTTCAAGCTCTTTGCTAACCATTCCTAACCTTAGATTAGACTAACTTACTAACATTCTTGTTGTTGTTACAAAAGTAAGCTACAGCCATATCTTACAGCAGCAAAAGCTCCTAAAAGCAAATGTTAAAGTTGATTTTACATAGCCTTCTTTGCTTCTGACAAATGCTAGCATATTGTCAATTCTAGGTCATCATTTTGGGTCATTATTGAAGCTTGTTTAAGGCATAATTGTGAAGTTATCATTATATATACATTACGGTTATAAATTTCTGTTTGCTTGATCTTGTATATCAGCTTATTGCTTTTATTGAAAGTCCAAGGTTTTATGAAGCACTAATATCAATTGTTACTTGCAAAATAGTGTTTTCTTGTTGTCTTGTTCTGGGCAAGTACACTTAAGCAAATCTTTGCTTCATCCTATTAAAACCTTTGGGACTTTCTGATCAATGTGACTTGACAGAGGGGAAGAACTTTCTTGATACTATTACCTTTGCCTTCTCAAACCCCCAGGTCACTAGGGACGTCTCCCCTGGGCTATTACCACTAAAGAGAAAGAGGTATCTTATTTAGGTGACAGTGATAGGATAACAGCTTGTTACACCAACTTATTGTTCACTTGCCTTAGGCTCTTAGGCAAGTACAAATTGTGCGATAACATTTTGGCACCGTTGTCAGGGAACACTGAGTCAATATTCCTCAAACGAAACTTTTTCGGTAAGCCTTTATCCAAAGCCTTTACTTCACAAAGCTTACTCCACTAAGGGTGATTCCCTCTTTTCTCTTTGATGATCCCTAGAAGGATTATCTGGTGACTCCACTGATGATAAAGCCAAACATGGTTTCTCAATGGGACCCAAGAAATTTCAAACCCTTAGACATGAGTAAAATCTCGAGATACCCTCAACAAATGCCCCCAAGGTACGAAAAATGGCTCCCTAGATTCACTGGTAGTGATGGGGTTAGAGTCGACTATCACATGGGTGATTATTGGGCTTTCCTTCAACTCCACCCTATCAGTGATGATGTTGAAGATTTGGCAATGAAACTTGTCTCTGCCACTCTTCATGGTAATGCTAGGAAATGGTATCACGACCTCCTTGATGGTAGCATCACATCTATGGACCAATTGGAAGAAACCTTTCTCAAGAGATGGGGTATTGAGTTGGAAGATATCCAAATACTACTAAAAAGACTCGAGTATATAAAACAAATTGAGAATGAGACTATCAGGGAATTCCAGGATAGCTTTGAGAACTTGCTAATTCAAATTCCTAGAAGCCATCATGCTGGAGACAACTACCTCGTTTATCTCTATACCAATGCGCTCTTAGTGCATTTAGGGTTTCCCCTCGGTCAAAAGGGGCCAAAAACACTCCATGAAGCTCATAACATGGCTTTAGAAATTGAGGCAAATATCTCATTGTCCAAGGGAGGACACGTCTTTACCCCAGATACTCTTAGTTTGCAGAGATTAGTTTCCCT
Organism: Picea engelmannii; assembly: GCA_009831015.1. Taxonomy (NCBI): domain Eukaryota; kingdom Viridiplantae; phylum Streptophyta; class Pinopsida; order Pinales; family Pinaceae; genus Picea; species Picea engelmannii. Next base: position 53,499 of record ML837372.1, on the reverse strand, counting down.
TGAGAACTTTACTGGTAATTTCCAAGAAAAAGGGGAACAAGTCATCAACCGACAAGAGATTGAGGAGAAGGATCCTAATGAGGTTTTCCAATCCCATGAGGAAGAGCAAGAGATTACTCATTCTTTTACCGGGGATAATGAATACGTGGTTGAAAAGTGAGAGCCTGAACATATCAAACACGATGATGAAGTATTGATGTATGCTCCTCCCTCTGATGAAGCCATTCAAGAACCTATTCCCCTTGCATAATAAGAAGTGGATAAGGTTAGTCGTTTTCCCTTTCAGGTTTTTTATGACACCTTGTTCTATAATTCAAAAAGGGAAGTAGAAAGGGAGCCCTTGGGCAAGACAGATCCTCCTTATTATGAGGTTGAGAAGACAAGTCATGAGGGCAATACAATAATGCATGCTCTTCCATTTGATAAAGTTGTCCAAGTCCTCGAAGCTCCTGCACAAGAAGATGTAAACACGGTATGTTATTTTCCTTTCCAAGAGCCCTCGGATGTTTTAATCCCTTCATGTTATGATAAAGATGATGACTATGTTGATAATAATGATGAATCCATACATGTCGGAAAGCATAAATGGGATGTGATTGGATATGACGGGGATCCCATTTACGACATTGAGGGTCATTTCCAAAAGTTTCCTTTACAACTATCATATGAGGTTACTAATAGTTTTGACATTTGGCAACAAGGAGATGATATGATTACAAACCTTTTTCAAACACCCAAGGATGGCCTAGTGATATGTTCTTCTAATGATTTTCGGCCATACCTTGAGGATTTTGATGAATATTCGTTTGAGCAGTTGGATTTATTCCATGAAGAAGATTATCAACCACCGTTGTGCTCGGATATTGATAAAGGTGAGGACATAGCTTGCCCAGAGAATGATCCTTATGACAATGTCTCCCAGCTCCTTTTGACTATTTTATCTCGACAGATCACCAAAGGTGTAATTGGGAAGCATGTCCTTTGTCTTAAGTTTTCTCTGAAGCAAAGCTTACTTTTAGATTTCAAGGGTAGGTTGAATACCTCAAGAAGAAGTTTGTTGTCTCAATTTTTCAACCTTCCCTTAAGAAATTGTCAGTCATCCCCAAGGTTCTTGCCAGTTCCTTCCCAGACCTCAAATTGTGAAGACATCCAAGGTAGCCAACCTTCAAACTCTATGAGTCAGTCTATTGAACCTTTGATCTTTCACGATCCCTTTTTGAGATGGATTGAGCACTTTCCTAAAGTTGTGAATTGGCATGATTTTGTCCCTCCCTCCCGCCTCCATGAGCTACACTTTACGATTTCAGATGATACAATACATTTTCTGACTCATGTTATTTTTGTGCTTGACTTATCATTGTTTTGGTTTATGATGAAGCACAGAGGCAGGTATTATGAGACATTGCTAGGATGGTTTCACTGGCTATTTGACTACACCTAGCATTCAACCAACATGTAAGTACAGGTAAGTAGGTAGGCATTTTGCATTCATTGTATATACCATCTGCATTTCATGCTAGAGTAGTCGTATTTCCATTTGTATATATGATTGCTTACTTGCATTTCATTTTATCATATATGACCCAAGGGTGATATCACCACCCCAAATGATTACTGATCATTTCTGTTGAGATCTAGCAGGTCACGGATCATACCAAAGATGTTGAGATTCTCATGTGCTCTACGGTGAGCACATGTCCCCGACTTGCAGCCAGATTTTATCCCCTACCATAGGGATAACTAAGGAGATTATGTCTCGAGGCCCACAAGTCCTAGACATGGAGTACCTAGAGCCATATTGACTTGAGCTTGGCCCTGGAGGACCCATCCTTTTTTCTTCAATGCCTCTGTTCTGTTAGCAGTAGCAGCGTTCATCCCATCACCCTGGTTCTGAAGTAGCATTGAGGTAATGAGTTTGGGTATCATGGTATGTGTCACTCTGATTCTCAAAACATTTGAACATGTGCATTTAATTCTCTTTTGCTTCATGACATTTTCTTGGACATTACACCTTTTAACTTGTCCATACCTGGGGGGGGGTGATAGAATTCCCTAGCAAGTTGGTTCCCTTAGGAGTGAGATGTCATTGGGTGGGTTTATGAAAGGTCATCGTCCATTCCTTCCATACTTATCACTTTTCATCATCTTCCCTCTCATCTATCCCCTACATTGGTTCAGGCATTGGGTTTTCCAAGCTATTAAGGGTTGTACCTTACCTTGTGAGAAGAAGGGGCTAAAGGCCCAGAGGGTAAAAGTAGCTGGCAAAAGTTAAAAGCCAAAGATCAAACCTTGAGATGTTTCGCCCAGGGATCCCCGAGAAAGCAATAAAAGGCTTCTCGGCAAGAAAAGGGGGAACCCATAAAATAAAATAAAACTCAAGACCTAGTTGGTGGATAGGGGGTCTCATCACGAGCCAGACTATTAAGTCCATGGCCATGTAGCAGTATGACACTACTATTCATCTGGTCACCACGCCAAGGTCGTGCCTCTTGGTGGCATAGCCAAGAAAAAGGGGGTCTCATCACGAGCCAACCTTCTCATCTCTGTGAAATGCTTGTGGGTAACACTGTCACCACTGGTAACCGCGTCAGGGCAGTGTCCTCCAGCTATTCTCTTGAAAGAAAAAGAAATAATACAAAGACTAAAAAGGCATTAAATGGGCTAGGAAACAATTGCATCCATCACAAGGTGCAGCTCACCCTCTACAGAAGCACCTGTTATCCCCCAACCTAGGGATAACTAAGGAGATTATGTCTTGAGGCCCATAGGTCCTAGACATGGAGTACCGAGAGCCATATTGACTTGAGCCTGGCCCTAGAGGGCCCATCTTTCTTCTTCAACGCCCCCATCCTGTCAGCAGCAGCAGCGTCCATCCTATCGGCCTGGTCCTTCGGCAGCAGTGGGTCTTCCTCCATGAGGTAATGAGTCTGGGTATCATGGTATGTGTCACTCTAATTCTCAAAACATTTGAATATGTGCATTTAATTATTTTTGCTTCATGACATGTGCTTCAACTTTATGCCTTTCAACTTGTCCACACCTGGGGGGAATGACAGGATGCCCTAGCAAGTTGGTTCCCTTAGGATTTGAGTTGCCACTAGGTGGGTTCATGAAAGGTCATCGTCCATTTCCACCATACTTGTCACATTTCATCATTCTCGCTCTCATCCATCCCCTGCATTGGTTCAGGGCTAGCAAAGGGATGTACCTTACCTTGTGGGAAGAAGGGGCTAAAGGC
>ML837372.1:30552-43399 GCA_009831015.1 Picea engelmannii | reverse complement strand
GGGTTGAAAAAGGTTGGGAGGCTAAGGTTATGCTTAGGGGGTCTCTCTCTAACCATCATTTCAACATTTCACATCATCTAACTCATTATTACAATTTTTACATTTGCCATGTTTAGACTTTAGCAATTAAAATTGTTGTTATACACTGACTGACACTCTAGGTGGACTAACCCATGGCTAAAGTTGTCTGACCGAGCTAAAACTTGGTCCAAGGATGTAGGAGGTGCTATTCCATTTCTTTTGAGCACAAATACCCCTATCAAAAGTCCAAGGATCCAGTTTTTACAATTATTGCTCAAAAATAATTAATTAATTAAATAATTAAACCTCCAAACTTAGGAAAATTTAATTAAAAATTAATTAATTAAAAAAAATTAACCTAGACTCGATGGAATTCCGCGAAACTTTCTATGATGTCTTGCATGGTCATTTACAATGAATTCCCTATATAGTTAACCAAAACATAAGCCCACTGCAACGTCGTTCACCACTCTGGAGGACATATGTAAAGTGAGAGGGAAAAACTCAAGGGAAATCATTAAGGCTGGAAGGCCCAATGATAACCTGAGGATAAAAAACCCTCGGTGAAAGGAACTCTCCCAGTGAACCGATGCCAAGGTAATTGACCTAGACATGACTCATGCAGACCTATTACATTATTAACCCACGCAGGGGTGCGGAAATTCCAAGTACAAAAATAAGTGTTGGGCCAAACACAGCCCTGTAGAACCAAGAATCTTCAATAACACTGCATCTGACTATACATCTCTTCATGGCACATGAGTTGACCACCGGTGCTAAATGGGCGGTCAACAGGGCCTAGGGCTACCTACTTCCTAGTAGCCGTTTTCCTTCTAGGGTTTGGATGATTAAGGCCTTGGCTTTGCAACACCTCAACCATCCTCCCTCTTGTCTTTAGTTCACCAACTATCAGTGGTTTCCTTCAAGATTGTTACTGCAAAAGTGACTCCATTAACCCTAAAGGCACTAGTTTATACCTTACATTTGATTGATTGATGAAAACAACCCTCAAACCATCTACTTCAAGCTCTTTGCTAACCATTCCTAACCTTAGATTAGACTAACTTACTAGCATTCTTGTTGTTGTTACAAAAGTAAGCTACAGCCATATATTACAGTAGTAAAAGCTCCTATAAGCAAGTGTTAAAGTTGATTTTACATAGCCTTCTTTGCTTCTGACAAATGCTAGAATATTGCCAATTCTAGGTCATCATTTTGGGTCATTACTGAAGCTTGTTTAAGGCATAATTGTGAAGCTATCATTATATATACATTGTTGTTATAAATTTATGTTTGCTTCATCTTGTATATCAGCATATTGTTTTTATTGAAAGTCCAAGGTTTCATGAAGCACTAATATCAATTATTACTTGCAAAATAGTGTGTTCTTGTTGTCTTGTTCTGGGCAGGTACACTTAAGAAAATATTTTCTTCATCCTATTAAAACCTTTGGGACTTTCTGATCAGAGTGACTTGTGAGAGGGGAAGAACTTTCTTCGTACTATTACCTTTGCTTTCTCAAACCCCCAGGTCACTGGGGACGTCTCCCCTGGGCTACTACCCCTAAAGAGATAGAGGTATCTTATTTAGGTGACAGTGATAGGATAACCTCATGTTACACCAATTTATTGCTTATTTGCCTTAGGATTTTAGGCAAGTACAAATTGTGCGATAACATTTTGGCGTCGTTGTCGGGGAACACTAAGTCAATATTCCTCAAATGACACTTTTTCAGTAAGCCGTTATCCAAAGCCTTTACTTCACAAAGCTTACTCCACTATCGGTGATTCCCTCTTTTCTCTTTGATGATCCCTAGAAGGATTATCTGGCGACTCCACTGATGATAAAGCCAACCATGGCTTCTCAATGGGACCCGGGAAATTTCAAACCCTTAGACATGAGTAAAATCCCAAGATACCCTCGACGAATGCCCCCGAGGTACGAAAAATGGCTCCCTAGATTCACTGGTAGTGATGGGGTTAGAGCCAACTATCACATCAGTGATTTTTGGGCTTTCTTTCAACTCCACCCTACCAGTGATGATGCTGAAGATTTGGCAATGAAACTCTTCTCTGCCACTCTTCATGGCAATGCTAGGAAATGGTATCACGACCTCCCTGACGCTATCATCACATCTATGGACCAATTGGAAGAAACCTTTCTCAAGAGATGGGGTATTAAGTTGGAAGATATCCATATACTACTAAAAAGACTCGAGTATATAAAACAAACTGAGAATGAAACTATCAAGGAATTCCAGGATAGGTTTGAGAACTTGCTATATCAAATTCCTAGAAGCCATCATCCTAGAGACAAGTACCTCGTTTATCTCTATACCAATGTACTCTTAGTGCATTTAGGGTTTACCCTCAGTAAAAAGGGGCCAAAAACTCTCCATGAAGCTCATAACATGGCTTTAGAAATCGAGGCAAATATATCCTTGTCCAAGGGAGGACACCTCTTTACCCCAGATACTCCTAGTTTGGAGAGATTAGTTTCCCTTGAGACCTTTACTAGTAATTTCCAAAGAAAAAGGGGAACAAGTCATCAACCGACAAGAGATTGAGGAGAAGGATCCTAATGAGGTTTTCCAATCCCATGAGGAAGAGCAAGAGATTACTCATTCTTCTGTCGGGGATAATGAAGACGTTGTTGAAGAGCGAGAGCTTGAAGATATCAAACACAATGAGAAAGTATTGATGTATGCTCCTCCCTCTAATGAAGCCATTCAAGAACCTATTCCCCTTGCACAAGAAGAAGAGGATGAGGTTAGTCGTTTTCCCTTTCAGGATTTTGATGACACCTTGTTCTATAATTCAGAAAGGGAAGAAGGCTCTCTTTACTATTGTTCCATCTAATGTAAGCGGTCTCTAGGAGGCTCTCTTTACTATGTGACATTCATAGATGACTTCTCAAGAAAGACCTGATTTACTTGTTACAAACGAAAGATGAAGTATTTGGCAAGTTCTAAGAATTGAAAGTTGAAGTGGAAAACTTGACAGATAAGAAAATCAAGACAATAAGATTTGATAATGGAGGAGAATACACCTCCAAGGAACTCGTTGTTTTTTCTAAAGCAGCCGGGATTAGGAGGGAATAATTGCCCCACATAATCCTTAACAGAATGGTGTGGCAAAAAGAAAGAACTGATCCATTGAAGAATCTGTTAAGGCAATGATGAATGACCAAAATCTATCCATGTTTCTATGGGGAGAAGCAGCTATGACAACAGTATATGTTCAAAATAGAAGTGCTTATCGTAAATTAAAGAATGTGACTCCAGAAGAAGCCTTCTCCAGGAAGAAGCCTTCTCCGGAAAGAAGCCAAGTGTGGAACACTTAAGGATATTTGGCTCTCCTGTCTATATCCATGTTCCCAAGGACAAAAGGAAGAAATTGGAACCTTCAAGAAAGAAGGGCATATTCATTGGATATAGTTAGACATCAAAAGCTTACAAAATCTATGTCCCAGGTCAACAGAAGGTTGAAATCAGTAGGGACATGACTTTTGATGAGAAGATTGCCTTCAAGAAATCTATAGAAGATTCCATGGACTCCAACGATGAAGAGGAACATGAAGATCCCAAGGCAGAAAGTACATGTTCTCAAGAACATCCTAATGAAGAAACAAACCAACCATTGAACCTGTAGAACCTGTTGTTGTACCTGACAACAGAAAATGACCAGCATGGCAAGAATCCACTTTACAGGAAGCAGAAAGACATAATGCTCCTAATAGCACTTTCAGGGAGAGCAAGAGGCCCAAAAGGTTCTCTAGTTATGCAGCACTCATGACAAGTCTTATCAATGCAGAACCTTCCAACTTTAAAGAAGCAGTCAAGAAGAATGAATGAAAGGAAGCTGTGATGGAAGAATATCAATCCATCATGAAAAATGATGTATATGAAATTGTGCCTAGACCTGAAGGAAAGTCCATAGTCACTTCGAAATGGGTTTACAAGATAAAGCATGCAATAGATGGGTGTATCGATAAATACAAGGCAAGATTCGTGGCTAGAGGGTTCTCCCAGCAGGAGGGAGAATATTATGATGAGGCGTTTGCTCCAGTTGCCAAATACACCTCTATTAGAGCCATCATATCTGTTGAAACATCCATGGGTTGGAGTTTACATCAGATGGATGTAAAGACCGCTTTTCTCAATGGAGTAATTGAAGAACAACTATACATAGAGAAACCTCAAGGTTTTCAAGTACACCCTAGAGAAACCCATGAATGCAGATTAAAGAAGGCCTTGTATGGACTCAAGCAAGCTCCAAGAGCTTGGTATGCATGAATTGACACTTACTTGACGAGACTTGGATTTTCCAAAAGCTATGTTGATCCTAACCTTTATTACAAGGTTGTGAATGATGCACCTATGATCCTACTACTATACGTTGATGATTTGTTTCTGACAAATGCAGAGCCTCTCATTATTCAGTGTAAGAGGGAGCTAGCCTCTGAATTCGATATGAAGGATCCTGGTCTCATGCATTATTATTTGGGACTAGAAGTATGGCAAAAGCGTGGTGAAATCTTCCTAGGTCAAGGGAAGTATGTTGTAAAGATCCTTCAGAAGTTAGGGATGATGGATTGCAAATCCATGGCAACTCCCATGGTGACAGATCTGAAGAAGCTGAGACTCTGATTCTGATCCAGTAGACTCTGTTGAATTTTCACTATTCTAGGATCAAGCATGAAGTTTATTTGAATTTTAGCATTTACTTGAACCATAAACAAATGCAGCGACATCATTAACAATTGTTGCAATAACCAAGATCACAAGCAGAAATACCATGCACAAGAACACAAGAAATATCCTAGGAAACCCTTCTCAACAAGGGAAGAAAACCCAACAATCCTTTGCTATACTCTCAAGAGAAAGACCTCCCACACCATAGACCTAGCGCACAAAAGGGTGCTCTCAAAAAGCAAGAAGCTAGCGCCCAAGAGAGGTGCGCACTTCAGCCCTAGAATATGTACTTACTGAAATTTCCAAAATCACATGTGTGTTGTGTTTCCTTAATGGGGAAACCACCTTTATTTATACTAGACTGGACACATCAAAAGTGGTGTCTATCGGAACAACAGAGTCGACCTCTATAATTCAGAATATAATTAATAATTACAATATTAATTATCTTTTACAATAATCATTATCTTTCACTTTATGGTGGGGCCAACCTATACCCTTTAAATCACAATTAGGATTACAGGTAAATCTTCCTCTTAGAATATATATCAAGGGATCTCACACACCCACTAGTGCTCAGCCACTAGGGGCACTTCCACCTGTGCTCAGCCACAGGGACGTCCTACTCAACAGATCTCTATCTCACTAAGTCTCACGGGAGAATCATCTAGAGTACCACATCGTCTCAACTCTCTTCACAGAGGAGAACGATATGCCCATCACATGGGCACCTTCACCCAACACAGGGGCACACATCATTTCATCTCAGTCTCAGAGAGGAACGACACACCCATCTCATGGGCACACCCAACTCATGGGCTCTCTCACAGGCCAACTCACTCAATCTGAGTCCTTGAGGATGTCTCACGAAGTTGTAATCATTAACACTCCCTCTCAGCTAGGGAGGCATTCTCCACGAGGCCAAGTCTCTAAAGGAAGTACTCGAACTTCGTCTTGGCAAGCGGTTTGGTGAAGATATCTGTAGTCTGCTCGTGTGTAGGAAGGTATTGTACGTGTACTCCTTTCCTCTGCACCATGTCTCTGATATAATGATATTTTATCTCAATGTGTTTTGATCTATCGTGAAACACAAGATTCTCAGAGAGCTTCACACAACTCTGGTTATCACAATGAATAATGGTAGGATCCATCCCATGATCAAATAAATATGTTAGGAGCTTGCGAAGCCACACTGCTTCGCGGACTGCCACACTCAATGCTATATACTCTGCTTCTGTGGTACTCAAGGCCACAAAGCTCAGTTTCCTGTTGCACTAGGAAACCATGGCAGACCCCAAGGTAAAACAACAACCATATGTGCTCTTCCGATCCACTGCGCTCCCTGCCCAATCTACATCGGCATATCTCTGCAAACTCAAGTCTACACTATAGGCATATCTCAGGCCATATCCAATTGTGCCTCGTAAACATCTCACTACATGCTTTGCTGCTATCCAGTGAATCTGTCTCGGTTGACTCATGAACTGACTAAGTACATTCATTGCATAGCATATATCAGGTCTGGTGTTAACCAGGTACATCAATGATCCAATCAATTGTCGGTACAAATCTAGATCAATCTTGCCTAAATCAGTAGAAGCATCATTCATTTTCTTCAAATCCATGACCATCGGTGTAGACATGGATTTGCACTCTGTCATACCGAACTTCTTCAATATCTCCACTGTATATTTTCCTTGACTACGGAAAATCTCATCAATCCTCTGCCATACTTATAGTCCAAAGAAGTAGTGCATCATACCCAGATCCTTCATCTCGAATTTAGAATTCAATGCTCGCTTGCATTCAACAATAAGTCTTTCTGAACCGGTGAGCAATAAGTCGATCCACATACAAGACCAAGATTAGGCACTCGTTACCAACAATATGATAATATAGGTTTGGATCAGCAACACTCTTGTTGAAGCCCAAACTCATCAAGAATCCATCCATCTTCTTGTACCAAGCACGGGGTGCTTGCTTTAGTCCATACAAGGCTTTCTTCAACCTGCACACATGAGTTTTCTCGTCGTGTATCACGAATCCTTCTGGTTGCTTGATGTAAACTTCTTCATCAATCTCACCATTGAGAAATGTTGTATTTACATCCATCTGATGTAGTTTCCAACCCATGGATGCAGTTAGTGCAATGATAGTACGGATGGAAGTGTATCAGGCTACTGGAGCAAATGTCTCATCATAGTCAACTCCCTCTACTTGTGAGAATCCTCTACCTACAAATCTCGCTTTGTATTTCTCGACACTTCCATCAGTTGCATGCTTGATCTTATAGATCCACCTGGAAGTTACTACAGACTTCCCTTCTGGTCTCGAAACAATATCCCATACATCATTCTTCGAGATGGATTGATATTCTTCTGTCATGGCATCTTGCCATACATGCTCACCTGTCGCTTCTCCATGACAAGAAGGCTCAAAATCAATGATGTGACTCATGGCTGAAAAGTAGCTCGAAAATCTCTTTGGTCTATTGCTTTCTTGGGATGTGCCTTGAGGGGCTGCATGTACCTCTGCTTCCTGCTGAGTTTGTCGAACCCAGGAAGGGCTTTTATGCCCTACTACAATATCTTTGGGGATATCCACTGGGGCAACTAGATCAGCTGGAACAATTGGATCAACTGGAATAATGGCTGTCTCCCTCTGAACTGCTAAAGGGGGAGAAGGTATTGTCTCACTGTCAATCTCCAACTAAGATTCTTTGTATCTTTGAAAGGCTATCTCTTCTTCAAAGATAACATCTTTGCTTACCTCAATCTGTCTCTGACCAAGGATGTAGATCCGATATGCCTTTGAAGATTCACTGTATCCCACAAATGTACCCTTTCTCCCTGAAGGGTCTAGCTTGGACCTCTTCTCTTTGGGTACATGAAAGTATACTGGGCACCCAAATATCCTGAAGTGTCCAATCTCAGGCTTCACTACGGTGAAGGCTTCTTCGGGAGTTATGTTCTTCAAAATCTGGTGAGGACTTTTGTTTTGAACATATACTGTTGTCATGCATGCTTCTGCGCACAGAGTCATAGGTAGACTCTAACCATGTATCATCACTTTGGTTGCCTCGATGATGGTTCTGTTCTTCCTCTCTGCAACCCCATTTTGCGGAGGGTCGTAAGGAACTGTGTACTCCCTCTTGATCCTTGCTTCAATACAGAAATTGTTGAAATCCTTGGAGGTGTATTCTCCTCCATTATCTAATCTTAGTACCTTGATCTTTCTTCCGGTCAGGTTCTCAACCTGAGCTTTGAATTCTTGAAATCTTGCAAGGACTCCATTCTTGGTCTTCAGGAAGTAAATCCAAGTTTTCCGAGAGTGATCATCTATGAAGAGTACATAGTACAAATATCCATTCAGGGAGGCAACAGTCATTGGCCCACACACATCTGAATGTATCAAGTCCAAGATTTCCTTGGATCTATTGTCATTGCTCAAGTAGGACCCTTTGACATTCTTGCCAAGGGCACAACCTCTGCAAACACCTTTATGCTGAATCTGTATCTCTGGATAGCCTGTTACCATTTTCCCTAGAGCTGGAAGGGCTATATAATGAATGTGAGTAAGTCTCCTATGCCATAGCTCACTCAAGTTGATAGTATCATGTAACAGGGCCTGGACTGGTCTGATGGTCAACTTGTATAAGCTGCTTTCTCGAACACCAATTACTCTAGAAGAATTTATATGTGAGTCCTTGTGCCATGCAAGAACTTTTCCTTCAGAAAAGGTAACCTTGTAGCCTTTGTCTTCTAAGGCAGAAATGGAGACAAGGTTCCTCTTCATCCCAGGTACATATAGTACTTCACTTAACTGAAGATCCATGTCAGAATCTAGTTGGAAGGTAGAAGTTCCAACCCCTTTCACATTATATCTGGCATCGTTTCCAAGGACAACATGTAGATTGGCCTCTTTCTCAACAAGATTAGTCAGGTGATCTCTAAATCCGTTCATGTGCCTAGAGGCACCACTGTCAATTAACCAAGTATCAACATTAGTAGGAACCATACCTGAGAGTGTTGAAATGAATAAGAAGGCTTCTTCTTTGATGTCTTCATCTCTCTGAAGTCTTGGCTTCCGGGAACTGTATTTGCTTGATCCATTAAGCTTATCTTTCATCATAGTTATGTTCATCATATTTTCAGATTCTTCACAAACCCTTATCAACTGGGCTAGGAAACCTAACGGCTAGGCTAGGCTAGCAATCTTAGATTTCGTTGGGCTTATGACTGCCAACAATAAGCCTTGAAAGTCAGAAGAACACTGGTGAGCTGAAAAGCTCCTTCAATGAGCTGCAAAAACCCTAAATCTAAATCTTCTGCAGAAAATTGTGAAACCCTAAGGCCAAAAATAAAAAATTCTCGGAATTGCAATCTGAAGCTTGTTGGATGTACGTTGAAGGAGGCCGTACACTCCTATATAATTTTTAGCCCGAACGTCCAAGTTTAAGGTGCTGAAATCACTCAAAAAGAGAGGGTCGTATGGATTTTCTAGGAACCCTAGGAGGGTTGTATGGTTCTGCAAAAGAGGACAGCTTGCTTGAAGCTTGTGCAATGGGTTCTTCAAGACCTATGCTCTGGTACCATGTTGAGTTTTCACTATGCTAGGCTCAAGCATGAAGTTTATTTCAATTTTAGAATTTACTTGAACCATAAACAAATGCAGCTACACCATTAGCAATTGTTGCAATAACCAAGATCACAAGAAGAAATACCATGCACAAGAACACAAGAAATATCCTGGGAAACCCTTCTCAACAAGGGAAGAAAACCCAGCAATCCTTTGCTATATTCTCAAGAGAAAGAGCTCCCACACCATAGACCTAGCACACAAAAGGGTGCTCTCCAAAACCAAGAAGCTAGCACCCAAGAGAGCTGCACACTTCAGCTCTAGAATATGTACTTGCTGAAATTTCCAAAATCACATGTGTGTTGTGTTTCCTCAATGGGGAAATCACCTTTATTTATACTAGACTGGACACATCAAAAGTGGTGTCTATTGGCACAATAGGGCCAACCTCAATAACTCGGAATATAATTAATAATTACAATATTAATTATCTTTTACAAGAATCATTAATTATCTTTCACTTTACGGTGGGGCCGACCTGTACCCTTTACATCACAATTAGGGTTACAGGTAAATCTTACTCTTAGACAATATATCAAGGGATCTAACACACCCACTAGTGCTCAGCCACTAGGGGCACGTCCATATGTGCTCAGCCACTAGAACGTCCTACTCAACAGATCTCTATCTCACTGAGTCTCACAAGAGAATCATCTGGAGTACCACATCGTCTCAACTCGCTTCACAGAGGAGAACGATACACCCATGACATGGGGACCTTCACCCCACACACGGGCACACATCGTTTCATCTCAGTCTCAGAGAGGAATGACACACCCATCTCATGGGCACACCCAACTCATGGGCTCTCTCACAGGCCGACTCACTCAGTCTGAGTCCTAGAGGATGTCTCACAAAGCTGTAATCATTGACAGACTCGTCCTTGTACCGGCAGTTGATTGGCTCATTGATCTATTTGGTTAATACCCGACCGAACATTTGCTTTGCTGTGAACACGTTGATCGAGTTCCAGGTGGAACCTAGACATGAGCATTGGATAGTTGCAAAGCACATTTTGAAATATCTTCGTCAGACGCTAAACTATGGTTTGCAATATGCCTCAAACAATGATGTGTATAGTTGCATGGATTTATTGATTCAAATTGTGCAGGGAGTGCAGATGACAGAAATAGTACTTTTGGTATATGTTTCAGTTTGGGATCTGCTATGATATCATGGGCTAGTAGGAAACATAAGTTTGTTGCACACAGCACTTTAGAAGCCGAGTATATTGCAGCTTGTGATGCTTGTACAAAAGCAGTATGGCTCTACAAGCTGATTTCTGGACTATTTGATAAGGTGTTGGATACGCCTGTGATATATTGTGATAATCAAAGTTGTGTGAAGCTTTCAGAGAACCTCATGTTCCATGACAAGTCAAAGCACATTGAGATCAAGTACTATTTTATCCATGATAAAATCGAGAAGGGAGAAGTGATTCTCCAGTACATCTCCACCAATGAGAAGACAACTGATATTTTGACAAAGCCTCTATCCAAGATGAAGTTTGCATACTTGAGCGACAAGCTGGGACTTGTGGAGATAACACCCTTGATTGAGAGGGCATAAATGGGGTTGTTTTAACATCCTGTGTAATACAAATTGATGGTCTGTAACTAAGACCCAATCGTCGCAGGGGGCAAGGTAAGAAAAGTTCCACTTCACAGTGAGTGATTGTTGGCTTGCATTCATCATCAAACAGAAGATGAGGGCCCAGTGCATAAGGTGAAGTTTAGAAGATACAATGCGTTGGGTAAATACTTAATAAGTTGTTATATATATGTGTGTATAAGTGCATGTGAGTCGATCTACAAAGAATGGAACCAAGCCGACCTGAACTGGATTCAGGAGCCAACCTTTACACCCCTATAATTAATATTGTTTGAAGGGCTGACCCTTCTTGATGAAGGTTTCACATAGTTGAAGCCCTTGTGTCCACGTTTGAAGGACCATAATGTTCATTTGGATGGTGATATGCAGGCTAGATGTTGCGCCTTGGAGCCCTAAATTGCCCTTTCCTTAGGAAGATATGTCATTTGAAGGCTTGTGCTTCTTGACTTTTGTACAAGTGGCTTGAGAAGCCCTTCTTTTGTGTATTTTAGATTAATTGATTGAAGAAGAGGGCCTTTTGCCCCTCCATAGGATAGATTAGGGGTTTCTAGCCTAGAAGAATTAATATTTTAATGTAAAGGAAGTTGAGCATCTCCTCTATAAATAAAGGTGCACTTCCTCTCATTTAATCGTCACAACTTGAGAGAGAAATCCCTTAAGAGCTCTGAAATTTCTGAAATTTTTTGGAGCATTTTCGTCTTGGATTGGTGTCTTGGATAGAGGATTAAGGAATTTTGTGGATGTTTCTCTTGTTTTTGGTGGATGATCTATGAAAATAGGGTTTCCTACTGCATAACGACTTGGTTTAGTAACTGTTCTTTCCAATTTTAAGTGTTGGTTCATAGTATATCTTGGTGGATGCTCTATTAGATGGTTAATAGTTGCATGTTATCTTGTATCCTTGGCTCATTTTGTTAGAAACCCTAAGGAAGGATTAAGATTGTTTATCCCCTTCCCTTACTTCATTCATCTTAAACCTTGTTGAAGCATTTAAGACCTAGCCTAGGGGTTAAGATTGTTTATCCCCCTAGACCTTGTCTTTGGCTACTTTAAATTCTAAGGTTTATGATTTGGATAAACTTAAGGGTTTAGTCTAGCTTCCATTTGATCTTGTGCTAGATGTCTTAGAAGAATAAGTTGACACCTAGGGTTTATGAGTGTATAAATTATGGGGTTTGTCTCCTAGAAGGTTGATCCAGGGCCTATGATGGTATAGTTCTAGGGTTTGAATCTTCAAGCCTTCTATTGCCTTCAGCTCCTTTCAACTTATTGCATTGACTCCATATGCCCAACCAAAAGACATTGATCTCCCGACCTCCAACCACCTTTTTTTACTACCTTTAAAGATTACCAAAACCATTTTGCTTGGACTCACTCTTCACATCATCTTGAGCTTCATTTCTCAATTCCTAGCTATCTTAATCCAGGGAAACCCCCTTGAGCCAGAGAAGAGTTGACCTAAAGTGAAAGAGGGCTGGTGAGGTGATAGTGGCCTCCCTCTTGGTTACACCAAATCACACTTGAGCTTTCGGACTTTATCTCTATAAGTGCGAGTTTGTGTAATAACATGGCTAACTAAACATTAATGCTATTATCAAGTTCATATGGACTAATGATTATGTTTTTTCCTTCGAAAGTCCATTCCATTTTAAATAAAGGGGAAACAATTAAAATTGTTACAAGAAAATCTTCCTCCTTTCACATTACTATAACCTATTTATTTATTTTCATTAAAAATCCAATAATTTCATACCTATGATAAGTGGTGACATTGTCCCCCACAACTTTGAAAAGCTACCCTTAAATCAAATTTGGGATTTTTAATTTAACAAGGTACCTAGAATTGTTTCATTATTATATAGAGCTTTGAAGTTTATAATTGAA
>ML837372.1:0-11018 GCA_009831015.1 Picea engelmannii | reverse complement strand
TGACAAGTCGTGCACTCTCGTATGTGTTTCAGCACATCATCCTTGAGACCCTTCCATGAGAATCTCTCCCTGATCTGCCTATATGTTTTGAAGTACCCCTGATGCCCTGCTGTAGGCGAATCATGACATACCTTCAGAATTTTTCCCTTCAAGGTGGATTCTGGAACCAAGTAGATCTGGTCCTTGTAGAAAATGACGTCATCAAGAACCCGATATCTATCATCAATCACTTGTCCGTCCATCACCTCACAAGCAAATATGTTTTTGGAGTATTCCACCAACAAATGAGCTTTCCAATCTGTACAAATGTCCATTATCGAACATCCTGCAGGCCTCCTGGACAAGGCATCTGCCACGATATTACTTTTTCCCTTGACATACTCAATGTCAAAGTCAAAGGCTTGGATCTTTGAGACCCACTTTTGCTGCCTCTCACTGAGGTCTTTCTGATCAAGGAAATACTTGAGACTGTTATGATCAGTCTTCACTACAAACCTGCTGCCAACCAGATACTGTCTGAATTTGGTTAAGGCATGCATGATCGCTAGCATCTCGTTGTCGTAAATAGGATAGAGTCTCTCCGACTCGTCGAGCTTTCTGCTCTCAAACACAATGGGGTGGCCCCCCTACATCAAGACTGCTCCAATCCCCACCCCTGATGTGTCGCACTCTAAGACAAACGACTGCGAGAAGTCTGGAAGGGCTAGAGCAGGGCATGTGCTCATAACCTCCTTCATTTTATTGAATGTCTGCTGTGATTCCTCTCTCCAATGAAAAGCACCCTTCTTGGTCAAATCTGTGAGTGGTGCTCCCAACTATGAAAAACCCTTGACGAACCGCCTGTAGTAACTGCATAACCCAAAGAATCCTCTTAGCTCCGTGAGATTCTTGGGTATTGGCCAATCCACAATGGCCCTGATCTTTTCCTGGTGAACCTGTACTTCCTGCCCACTGATGATATGCCCCAAGTACAATAGTTCTCTCATGCCAAATTCACATTTGGATTCCTTGGCATATAAAGAATGTGCTTGCGTAATATCCAAGACCTCCCCCAAATGTGCTAAATGCTCATCCCATGTCTTACTATAGATCAATATATCGTCGAAGAATACCAAAAGGTACTTCCTCAACTGTCCTCTAAAGATATGATTCATGCAAGACTGGAAAGTGGCTGGTGCGTTGGTCAGTCCAAACGGCATGACCAAGAACTCAAAGTGTCCGAAATGGCATCGGAACGCTGTCTTCTCAATGTCTTGCTCCCTGATGTCGATCTGATGGTATCCTGAGCGTAGATCAATCTTAGTTAAGAAGACTGCCCCATGTAACTCATCCATCAGCTCATCTATGCATGGGATGGGGTAACGATTCTTGATCATTTTCTTGTTGAGTGCTCTGTAATCGATGCACATCTGTAACGTGCCATCCTTCTTCAGTACCAGGATGACTGAAGATGCAAACGGACTCTTGCTGGGCCTGATGTGCCCCATAGCAAGCAATTCTTTGATTGCTTTCTCAATTTCGTCCTTAAATTTCTTGGGGTGCCTATATGGTGCTGTAATCACCGGTGTAGCCCCTGCCTCCATCATGTGCTCAAAACTCCTGTTTGGTGGTCTCCCTGGTGGTATCGGCCCAAATACTGGCTCATAATGTCCTAGAAGCTTTTTGATCTGTGGATGGTACTGCTCTCTACCCTCTGAGTCCTTTTGTGTGGTGATCCAATACTCTGTTGCGTAAGCCACATCACCATGACGAAAGATCCTCTCCATCCTCTTTGCTGATACTGCTCGAGGCACCCCTGTAGACATGCCTCTCATCACAACTCTCGATCCACTGGCGTCTCTGAAGCTCATGGTCAACGTCTGATAGTTGAACCCAATCTCCCCCAATGAATATAACCACTGTACTCCCAACATGGCATCAGTATCTGATAGGTCAACTACATAGAATGTGTCAGTCAGGGTGTAGTTGCCTAGTTTGACATCTAGGTCAGGGATCATGTCCAAGCATGTCATTGTGTATCCATTAGCCACTGCCACATGGAATCCCTCAAACTCCTCTGTGCGTAACCCCCTCCTGGCTACTAAGGATGCATCTATGAAGTTGTGGGTGGCCCCACCATCAACTAAAGCTGTCATGCATTGCCCTTGTACAAGGCCCTTGAGCCTGAGAGTGTTGTACCTGGGTACTCCTGAAAGGGTGGCTACGGTTGCCCCTTTCACCTCTCTACGAGGTTTTGCCTCCTCCTGGGGCTGTGCCCTTGCTGGTATCTGAGGTTTCTTCGGCTGCTGCTCTGGCTCATGAGTGGTCTCAGTCTTTGAATCACTGTCTGGTGATGCCTGAATATCCTCATCCTCCTCCTCACTGCTTGATTCCTCCTCAATACAGTGGATCTGTCCCTTCCCCATGCATCTATTCCCGGGGACCCAAGGGTCTTTATAGGAGAAGCAAAGCTTCTTCCTCATCAACTCTCGTTGCGTATCATCATCCGACTTGGGTTTGCCCTTCCATTCCCTTAGAAGATTCTTCTGATCCTTGTCTCTCTATGGTACAAAGGGTTTGGTGAAGGGTTTAGTTTTTGGCACTGAATCCGCCAAATCTCTAGTGCGCCGGATGGCATCCTGTAAGGTATGAGGCCGGTAGGCTTTCACCCATCCTCTCAAGGGTTCTGTGAGCCCTTCTGTGAATAGCATGACCAATCGGGGCTCAGATATGTTTGTCACTACCACTGCTACCCTCTAAAACTCTGAGATGAATGCCTCTGCTGTGCCAGTTTGTCTCAACTGGGCTAGATCTCTAAAATGGATCTCTGGATCCTTCCTATCAAATCTATCCATGAGTCTCTCTATGAACTCTCTGTAGGAGGTGATACAATTGTGACCCAATGTCACCAATCCGTGATACCACCACTCGTGTGCCTCACCCTCCAAGTGTAGGGTGGCGAAACTGATGGCCTCTGACTCGGTCATTTGGTTGAGCTTGTAGTAGGTGTCTAGTTTCTGTACCCAAGCTCGGGTAGTGCATTTGGATGATTCGTCAAAAGAAGGTATGGTGAGTTTACCAACTTTTCGGATGAAGTCAATGTTATGACTCTGTTGCTGCTGCCCTCCCCTCTGTGGCTCTCTAGGATGGTTCTTGAGTCTGAGTCCACAATACTCAACTAAGGTCATATCCTGATGAAAGTCGTGGCCCAAGGCTGCATACTCTCTCCGATACTCTGCAATGTCCTTTGCCTGAGTGGGCGGTCTCTGTGCTATCGATATCTGTGCTGCTACTGGGGATGCCCTCTGGAAATTGGGAAACAACGAACGTGGAATCCTACTTGCAGAGGTATATGTGCGAGTGGGTGACTGGGGTCTACTGCCTGCCCCTGAGTTCCCATGTGCTGCATGTGTGGCTTGTTTGCCCGGAATGTCTACCATAGCTAGTCTATCCACTACCCGAGCCAAAGACTGAGACATGGTCCGCTGACTAGCTAGCATATCACTGATAACCTGCATGAAGGCTATGTCTGGATCCGCGGGGGCCTTACCAATGCCCTCTAGTCGCACATATCTGTCACCTAGCCTCCTCTCTGCTTCGCGCTCTGCTCTTCTCTCTGCTTCATTGTGTGCCTCTTCCTCTTCTTCTGAACTGTGAGGGAAGGGAGGAAAGTTAGGCCTATCCCTTCTTTCCCTGCGCCTGCTGTAAGTGACATATTCGTCACCTATGTGTTCACGACCATCTGGTTCTTTTGCTGTATTCATTGTCTTTAGTCACAGGCTGGCAGGACTAAAGCTCTGATACCACTGAAATATCCCTGATCCCGCTGATCAAGATATTTGCTACTGTTGTAATGCTCTGTCTCGCAGATCTGATACACTGGGGGTTTCTGGATGCGTTTCAGTTGTGTGTTTGAGATATTTTTTGGTTATTGCGAGTGCATGTTGGTTATTGCATGTGCAGGTTGCATATTTATGGTTTAAAGAGTATATAAAGGATGCATGCAGAAGTAAAGAACATCAACTGCCCAATATATGTATTATGCGACTCAAGCATGGAAATACAATAGCATACTGGAAATATAAAAATAATCGTCACCTAGATCTCATGGATTGTCATTGGAATACAAACAAATAACATCAAAATACTCGTGATCAGAAGATGATAACAGATCTGATGCATGCACGGATAGATCAACAAAAATATGCGATTCCGGAGAAGTACAGTAACCGCTACCAGCTGGAAAACTCGTCCGGAAGAATCGATCGTTGGAATGTGTTGGAAACTGCTCCAATAGAAGCGCCCTAGTCTCTAGACTGAAATGGATCTCTATCGGATCTCGGATTTGACCCCTGAGGCACTGGATCTGGACCCGTGGGGGGTTTACGCACCTCCTGGGACATTGGATGCGCCCCAAAGGATTCCACCAACGGAATCTGCTGCTATATGGCTCAAAACGATCGTCTCGCCAAATAAGGAAATGGGTCGGAAGGATTTCTTTGGATCTGCTCTGAAACTCTGCATGCAACACCAAATGTCTGTCCAGAAGAGCTGTGCCCTAAATGGCTGAATGAGTCGATCTGCAATATTCCACTGTCAGAATCTGACGATAGATGGCTCAATAGAAGCGCCCTGGTTGGATCTCAGATGGGTTGGAAGGGAACTGCAATCTGGATACAGATCTCGTGCAGCTCTCCAAACCCAAACTGACTTACACCCTCACTAGCTGAGTTGCACACTCTGCAATGGATACTCCTAAAAAGTACGGTGAAATACCTGGATGGTATCTTCGATGGGCTAGGGTGTGTCTCTCAGCACCGAAACCGATCAAGGGTGGTGGTTTCTTCCATAAATCCACAAAACAGTAAGGTCGACTCTCCTCCTCCTCTGGGAACTCTCAACATCAAATCATAACAATGCATAATGAGGAATTAGGTCAAATTCCTCCCTTTATACCTTTCCCCATCTAATTCACCATTGACCTCACTTAAGTTAGCCGCCTTTCCTCCTAAAGTGATTAATTAATTAATTAAGCCCCCCTTTACACCTTTTCATTCTAATTCTTCGTTGACTTAGGCTTAAGTGACTTTTCCTAAGTATTTTGGCTTAATTCATCGTTTAGCCATCAATTCCTCCTTATTTCTCCATCTTGTTCCCTGTTTGTGCCTGACTATAGTCTACGGGAACATATAGACTACTAAGTCACTCCCTGCTGGCCTACTCTTGGGAACGAGACATCACAGACATTACACATCTAGTGGTAGAGTGTAAAACCATTTTTGCAGTTCCAAATCTTGTATTTGTACAAAGACTTTATGACATCTTCCTACTCCTTTGACCTTCAGTCCATCAACAATCGTAACTATGAGATCCTTGCTAGCATATACAAAAAGGTTTAATTGCTTAGCAAACTTTATGTCTATACAATTGTGAGTGCTACCAGCTCTAAGTCTTATCAATATTCCTTAGGTACAGTGGAATATGTTTAATCATGGGTTCTTGTGTTTCCTCTTTAGAAGTAATAGTTCCTTTTTGGGACACCCTATCTTCATTCTTATTTTGTTGGGTGCATGATATTGAAGCTAATGAGGTTTTTGGTATTGCTTCGTCATCAAATTTAGGTGTTTGGATTTTGATATTATTGGGATGACTCGTTCTACCTTTGTCTCTTTCATGATTTGCAATTGATAAGTTTGGACTTGACCACAGATTTTGTAAGTTAAGGGTTCTATGGTCGGTCAATCCTTTCTGTATGTTCATTAGTTATCCAGATCCTTGATGCTATATTGTTGTTGTCGTCGTCTTCCATTCTTATTAAGTCTAGCCAACATTTTTTGGAATCTTCATTTAACTTGTCAATTATGTCTTCCAATACTTCTCAATCTTATGTTGATGCATTTTGTAGCTTCGAGAGGTATTCCCACTAGGGGCCATGGTGTCAGGCATGTGGGAATCTTCGTTGGCACTAGATTACACTTTCGTTTTAATAAAAACGCCCTTGGATTTGTGTTGGGGTTTCATGGGTTTGATCATGGGCTTTGTGGGCTTGTGCAGGGGCTTCACACCCACAAGGATGAATAAAATATTCTAATTTAATGTTGAGTTTAGTGGAGGGTTCCTTAGAGTAAAGGGAAGACATGCACATGGGTGACTAGAGAGAGAGTGGAGTGATGTGAGGATGAAGTGGAAGAGAGGAGTTAAGTGAAATGAAGTGAGAGAGAGTTTGAGTGAAGTGAAAGAGAGAGGGAGTTAAGTGAGATGAAGTGAGAGAGAAAGGGAGGTGCCTTAGTCAACTGGAGATACTTTGAGTCTGACTCGCGACTAAGTGAGAGAAAGAGGAAGTTGTTGATATTATGGTAGTTGCGGGAGGTATTAACCTCCATGTGTAACCTTTGGCTCGACTAGAATATTTCGGAAGCAAGAGAAACCCTAAACAAATGTGTAGAAACCCTAGAAGACAAGTCGACTTAGTAAAATAATTAATATTAAAGTATTAGATTCTAAAAGGACAAGTCGGCCCTGAAATGTGACAAGAACCACTATATAAATAAGAGATGATCTAGCTCATTTGTACACACACACTTCACACACTCTCTCAGTCAAGTTTGGCGCAAGTTTGGAGCTACAGCTGGAAGGATGGAAGGTGGATCTTCTGGGATGGTTCTTGGTCTCTCTCTCTAACGCCATATAGCCTAAAGATGTGCGTCCTATCCTCTAGTATCTCTTGGTGGTGTTCTTGGTGATGGTTCTTGGTGGTATTCTTGGTAAGTGCAACTGCAATTGCAGCTGCTGCAACTGCAACTGCTGTAGCTGAGTATTGTTCTTGTTCTGTTGCTTTGAGACTTTCTGTTTGGTGAGCTATATTTGGAGAAAGATTGCTCTCTTAGTTATCTGTTGGTTCTAGTGCTGCTTCCAGAATCATTTTATCTAGAAAAGGTTATGGTGCTCGGAAGAGGCTGCATGCCTATACTTGGGTGATGATAGTGATATTGTCTATCGTAAAACAAACACATCTCTTTAATTCTAACAGGTTATGGGCTGACACCACCTTCAAGACAGTCTAACCACTGGAAGGTAGTGCAGAAGTTCTTTGTTAAGCTCGTTGTGGCACTAGTTACAACTGCAGCTAGGTTTTTTGATTATGTAGCTGCAGCAAACCCTAACCCTTGTGTTCGGGTACTTCTGATGAAGTGTTTGACCTAATTCCTTGACATCCTAGTGTGCCCTAGCCTAGCGCACCTCTTGGTACCATCAACTAGCAAAAACGCCAGGTTTGAATTTTTGGTCAAAGTCAAAGTCAAAGTCAAAGGTTGACTACTCAAAGTCCAAGTCAAAGGTTGACTTTTGGTCAAATTGATTTTGTGGTCAAAGTTGAAATTTTAGATTTTCTGGCTTGTTCTAATCATTGAATCTTTTGACTCGGCTTCTAATCTCTTCCTGTCAAGATGGTATCTAGTTTCAGTTTGGAAGACAAGCTGAACGATGCTACAAGACTTCAAAGGTATGCACTTGTATATGCTATCCAAGTTATATCATCTAGCAAAACATGAGTGTGCTTGCAGGGAAAGTACTACAGACCTTGTCCAAGCTGTAATCTTGGATTCAGTGCATTCGTAGGAACAAGTGCACCCTCCATAGCAGTTGAGGCTTCAAGTTCCAGGTTTGATTAAATTGTTAAACTTCCAATTTGTATATATCAAGGGTGATAGTTGCTACATTACAAATTGTGAAAGCAGTGTTTGAAAGGTTCTATTACTGCTAGATATAATGAATACTTGATGGCATGTGAATACTATTGATATAGATGCTTATTGCAAAATGAACTAACATCTCCTCTAGAGAGATATTTCTTGTTTCCTCCCAGGCAGGTTACCTTGGTAACTATATGATGACTACCGTCCTTGTTACCATAGATATATTTTTATGAAAATGCTATTGGAAATATTTTTGCTCTTGTTGTTCTTGTTCCGGGCAGGTCACAGGTGATGGCTCTGAGAAGGAGCTACAGTGACAGTTGCAAACATGGAGCAGATGACTCCATCAAGTGATGAGGCAGGTGATCTCACTAAGTACCAATTCTAATGGAAGCGTGGAAAGTAAAGAGGAGTTTTGAACATCATTCACTCAGATGTGTGTGGACCAATGTCTAAGCGGAAGATAAAGATATTGAGGTTCGATAATGGAGGAGAATACACCTCCAAGAAGCTCGTTGCGTCTTTGTAAAATAATCGGGCTTAGGAGGGAGCTAATTGTCCCTCAGAATGATGTGGAAAAAAGAAAGAACCGTTCCATTGAAGAATCTGTTAAGGCAATGATGAATGAGCAAAATCTATCCATGTTTCTATGGGGAAAAGGAGCTATGGAAGCCGTATATGTTCAGAATAGAAGTCCTCATCGTATATTGAAGAACATGACTCCAAAAGAAGCTTTCTCTGGAAAAGAAGCCAAGTGTTGAACACTTGAGGATCTTTGACTGCCAGTTAAGCAAAAGAAATGGAAGATGGAAGCATTGATAGATACAAGGTGAGATTCAGGGTTAGAGGGTTCTCCCAGAAGGAGGGAGAAGACTATAATGACAGCTTGTTCCAGTAACCAGATATACCTCTACTCGAGCCATTATATCTCTTGTTGTATCCATGGGTTGGAGTTTACATCAGACGGATGTAAAGATTGTTCTTCTCAACAGAGTAATTGAAGAAGAAGCATATGTAGCAACCTCAAAGTTTTGAGGTATACCAGAAAGAGACCCATGTATGCAGATGGAAGAAGTTCGCCTTGTATGGATTCAAGCAACTTGGTGCAGAGCCTCTCATGTACAACAAAAGGGTGGTGAAAAATTCCTATGACAAAGGAAGTGTATTGAAATGGTTCTTCAGAAGTCCGGGATAATGGATTACAAATACATGGCAAACTCCCATGATGACATATCTGAAGAAGTTGAGAGACTCTGATCCAATAGACTTGTCCCTGTATCGACAATTGAATGGCTCGTTGATGTATTTGGAGAATACTCAGCCAGATATTTGCTTTGCTGTGAAAATAGTTCCAGGGGGAACCTAGCCATGAAAATTGAATAATTGCAAAGCATGCCTTGAAATGTTTTCATGGACATGATATACAGTTGCTTGGATTTATCGTTTCAGATTGGGCAGGGAGTGCAGATAACAAAAGAAGTGCTTCTTGGATATGTTTCAGTTTGAGCTTTGCCACGATATCATGGGTTAGCAGGAAACAAAAGTCTGTTGCACTCAACATTGCAGAAGCAGAGTATATTGCAGCTTGTGATACTTGTACGGAAGCAATGTGGCTCCGTAAGCTGGTTTCTGGACTGTTTGATCTGGGGTTGGATTCGACCATGATATGTTGTGATAATTAGAGCTGTGTGAAGCTTTCAAAGAACCCGATGTTCCATGACAGGTTGAAGCACATCGAGATCAAGTATTATTTTCTCCGTGATAGAGTCCAAAGGGGAGAAGTGGTTCTCTAGTATATCTCCAACAGATGAGCAAATAACATATATTTTGGTAAAGCCTTTGTCCAAGATGAAAAGTTTGCGTACTTAAGGGACAAGCTGGGACTTGTGGAGATGACTTCCTTATTGGAAAAGGAAGTGATTACTCCCAGGTTGGGTGGAAGCACTGATATGTTATTGATTTATGGATAGTCATTTTCCATTTTGGAAAATGGTCAAGGTTGGGTAGTCACTTTCCATTCCAGAAAGTGGTCCAAGATTTCTGGTGGACAGTCATTTTCCAGTTCGAAAAATGGTCCAGAGCGGACAGTCATTTTCGTAAAGAAAATGGTCTGATAGATTGCTGATGTACCATAGATAGTGATTCCCCTTGTGTCCATTGTGGCGGAATGGTATAGGACAATGATTCTCCTCGATAGTCACTCTGAGTAGTGGTCGAGTAGAATGGTCTGCCTCTTCGGGCAGTGATTCTTTCAAAGTTCACAGTTGTGAGCAGTTTCAAAGAATGGTCCGATGTAGGAGGTTGGTGCAGGACAATCATTTCCATAGGAAATGGTCTGGACAGTCATTCCCTAGGGCAGACTCATTCTCTCCAAGTTGCACTGTGATTAGTGCCGGAAGAATGGCTGAGTTAGGTTGAATGGTCCAGGTTCAACAATTAGGGATAG
Source organism: Picea engelmannii (assembly GCA_009831015.1). Classification (NCBI taxonomy): domain Eukaryota; kingdom Viridiplantae; phylum Streptophyta; class Pinopsida; order Pinales; family Pinaceae; genus Picea; species Picea engelmannii. Next base: position 899 of record ML837372.1, on the reverse strand, counting down.
TCATTCCCTAGGGTAGACTCATTCTCTCCAGGTTGCACTGTGATTAGTGTTGAAAGAATGGCCGAGTTAGGTTGAATGGTCCAGGTTCAACAATCAGGGACAGTCAATCACTAGGGTAGACTCATTCTCTCTAGGTTGTACTGTGATTAGTTCTGGAAGAATGACCCAGTTAGATGAATGGTCCAGGTTCAGAAATTAGGGACAATTATTCTTCTATGCTTGGGAAGAATAGTCCAGATAGCCCATGGCTGATGTTTAATTGTACAGGCGAAGATGCTCTTCCAGATCTCACAGATGTGAGTGGAAGAGTGGCCCAGATGACTCGGTTCGTATCATGACATTGTTGATATCAGATGATATGATTGTTGTGGAGACTGTATGTCTCTGGACAGTAGTTGTATGCTACCGTGGTGGATGTGCTCCATTGGTAGTGACTGTGTGTCACTAGTTAGTAGCTGTGTGCTACTAGGAGTGGTTGTGTACCACTGGACAATTGTTGTGTGCTACTATGGATAGACACAATTGTGTTCTATTGGATGGCATTGTTTTGATGGCCATGGAGACTACCACTAGTGTTGGAGATGATTGCCAGCTAGATGGATAGTGAGATGATGCAGAGGCATTGATCTACATCATGCGAGTACATTTTAGAGATGGTGCATTGACACCATGCTAGACATCATCCTAGATATGATCATGCTAGTACAGATTAGATATGATGTAGAGCATTCTGCTAGTACAACTTAGATATGATCATACAACTTAGAGATGATGCAGTGTAGAGGATGGTTCTTGGAGCCATTGAGTACATTCAACATCTGTTTGGACAGTCATGTTAGAATATAAGTGGATGTGCTCATTTTACCATTGACAATACCCTTGTCACCCAACCATAGGCC
>ML837371.1:91391-103520 GCA_009831015.1 Picea engelmannii | reverse complement strand
CTTTTCATAGGTAAAAAGGTTAATTAATTAATTAAAGTGATTTAATTAATTAATTAAATATTAATAAAATGAAAGTCACTTTGGAGGAAGAAGGTGAGAAGGAAGTATAAAGGAAAGGCAAGGGCCTCTATTCATTCATTCATGTATGTCTATCAATTAGATATCTGGCTTCTAGCTAAAGAGCCCATACCTTGCAGGTTTTGAGGGTTTTGACTTAACAAACCCTAGAGGACGATTCGGTGGTGAAAGATTCCACCTAGCTTGTCCCAAGCTTGGTCTTGGAGATGCAATACTCTCCCACACCATTCTAGTTCAGATCTACATTAGTGCAGGAGGGTTCTACACCTACTGTAGGCACAGGAAAAGAAGGAAGGCGCACCATTGGGGGTTTCCAGCAAGGGGGGTGTACCATTCATTGAAGGAAGGTTCGTTGTAGGAGTTTGAGAGGGATCTTGGAGATTTGAGCAGTTGGGTTTTACTTGCAAGGCCTTAGCCATGATTTCTAATGCCTCTTGAGAGAGTTTTATGGTTCAGATTATTTTCTAAAGCATTGGGAGGAATTGGAGATAATGAGGGCATTTTGAGATTCAGATCTATTCAATTTGGAGGGGTTATACTTCAGATCTGACCCTGAGACTTCACCCAGTGACTTGCAGTGTCCTGATCTACCTTTCTAGTGAGTTTCAGGGCATTTGGAGGCCTCCTTCATCAAGGCCGAAATTGTAGGGGTTGGCAATTTTCAAGAAGACACAACTTCATTGGAGGATTCAACATTTGGAGGAGTTTCCCTTGGTATTTCGGTTTGAGATTTTAGGAGGGGACTCTACACCTCTCGATCTACAGTTTGGCATCTTCATTGGACTCATTTGGGTCCTTCTTCAGCTGGGCTGAATTATTTAGGGTTTTAGTCATCTACTAGAGCGTGGCTTTTCCTGTTGGGGGGGTTTGATGTTGCATACGGCCAAGATCTCTACTTGTATTCAGTCTTCATCATGTATCCATCCTTTGGAGGATTCTAGTATCTTCATGGAGAATTTTGTAGCAGCTCCTATTATGTTATTGGATCCATCTGTTAAGCATTCTAGATCGACATCTTCATTGTAGCAAGTTCTTCTATTTATGAATAAAATCAGATCTGAAGTGTTTTGGCTTGTCTATCATCTTGTTGATCTTGCATATGGTTGAGGTATGTTCCATTACAGTATCTTCTTGTTTATTGTTGCAACACACATTAAATTCTTCAACATAAACCCTAAGGCCGAAATCAAGAGGTCAACCTGCAAATGAACACATACAAACAAGTAAATCAACAAAGTGTTGGACGAAATGCCACAACCAGAAAAAGTTTAAAAAGACACCCAAAACCGTGATGTTCCTGGCATATTGGCTTGGGAACATTACAGTGGTATCAAAGCTTAGATTCCTATCAGCCAGTGGGAATTAGCACATGCATATAAAGCCTAGACTCCTACCAGCATGAGGGGTCTTACAAAAGAAGAAATGGATGAGATATTCTTGAGATAACATGCTTGGAGATAATATATTATGGCCTTAACAAGGAAACTAGGGCTCTAATAACCTTTCCACAGTATGTAGCCATAAGAAATCCCAGTTGGAGTGAAGAGGATGTTTTACATGGGATCATCATAGTAAATAAAAAGAGAAAAGCAGCAGCTAGATGGCTAGAAGAACATAGTAACCCCACACCCATTAGGAAGACGCAACTTTGCTACAGTTGCAAGGTGCCTTTGGAACCAGATCATAGGTGCAGGGGTAAGGATCAGAAGCACATTATTGAGGCACATTATGACAGTGATGATGAGGTGTGTGAGGATGGAGCGATAGATGTTGATTTAGGGCAATCTGATGATGATAGTGACTCTTGCACAAAGGCTAGTGATAGTGGCTCTTGCACAAAGGCTGATGATACTAGCACATTTGAGGAGGATGGTGACCTTTGTGTAGGGGATAGACAGTCGGAGGAGTAGGATGATAACACCTGCATTGCAGCAAACATATCACATATTGTTGATGACCTTACACCCCAGCAGAGTGGTGACACTAGTGAGGACTCACATGTGTTAGCACCTATAGATGACCAACTTCCTATGGTGGTCGTGGCACATTTTTCATCTTTTCAAACACCTATGACAACCACATCACATGAGGATACCAGTAGTATGTCGGGTATGATGGAGGAGACTTGTGTGAGGGATGCACGACATGGACACATGGATCCACAGATCTAGGGAGGGACATATGATGTGCAGACAGTTGATCTTACATTCACACACCAACATGAGGAGATTGAGTCATAGATTATGGAGATTCCATTAGTTGAGAAGATTGTGGAGACTGACAGGTTGATGGAGCACTTACTTTCAGGATTGGCCTACAGTGATGAGGATGCACTCCTTGTTAGTTGAGATGAACATAGCACGTGTCTGGACACATCTATATGGGATCCAGACGCAGATGATAGTCGCCGGGTGAGTGCACAGGAGGATACAACTACTCACATAGGATATAGTGTGATGCAGAGGGAGATAACATCTAGTGATGGGGTGCAGTGGCATACAGGAGTACCCAGCAGCACAGTAACAGTGGATAGTTCAACACGTAATCATATGCAGAGAGTGTTTTTGGGGATTCTAGAGTTGACACTAGCATGACTGAGGGATATGAGGTAGCACCTCAGCATGACTGTGACCAGGAGTCACGTCACTTAGCAGCATAGTTGAGAGTCACTGAGGATATGATCATGGCAGCCACCAGGCACAATGATGACATGCATGCATTGATGGAAAATTACTATTGGAGAGAATCAATGACACATGGTATTTCAGATGAGGGATTTGCCATGGTTGATTTTCATACTCTCAGGGAGAGAGTATCTGTGATGAGGACCGACTACCAGCAGTTGTTGACTGACAGGGACTACCTATTGAGGATCGGTGAGATGTATCATGAGGCTCTGAGGGAGCAGGAGTTAGAGGTGGACAGACTTACTCAGGAGTTGGAGAGCACTCGAGGATTCTTGAGAGGCACATAGACAACCCCCCAAGAATCAGAGTCCAAATCAAATGAGCTTCTTAAGGAGATTCGTTAGAGATCCACTTCATCTGTCTTAGTGGAGACTCAGATATATCATTCAGTCACGTTGCTAAGGGATGTTGGTGACCTAACAGAGGACCACCAGTTGATGGAGGACACCTCAATTGGTGTTCCGAGAGAGATTGACCTCCATGTAGAGGTTGATCAAGTAGTACGCCCAGGATCTATGATGCAACATGAGTCTACGGGAGATGACATGAGTATGTCGAAGCATACAGTGATGAGTGATAGCTCACAGAGATAGACCAAGATGTATGGTGGGATTCAGAGGGGTGTATTGCCTTGCAGGGAGGAGACACACTTAGGAGAGCATGCAGATGCCACTCCTTTGCAGCAGCACATGGATCTGAGAGAGCATCGTCACCATATCAGCAGTTGCATGAGAGATGAGAGATGGAGGTTGGTTGACCAGCAGTTGGAGGAGTTACTTCTGGTTGTACCTAATGATTGGGGTTTAGTGATGGCTACAAGCGAGCAGTTATCAGGGGTACAGGTAGACGTGCTCTTGGTTGAGTTCTTGGGATTGACCGAGGCAGGTGGTATTTTTCATCCCTACAATCAGCTACATATGTCTTTGTTACCCTTTCCTGACGCTTTTATCATGGAAAACAACATGAGGAGAGATAGACAGTGGAAGAGGGCATGGAGAGTGCCTAGGCTGAGACCACCTGACATGAGTATCTTTACAACATCCAGCCATATAGAGATGGATCATCATAGGTGGCTAGTTGAGACTTGGTGCGTGATAGAGAGCATCATAGGCCAGGTGATAGAAGATGAGCAGAGAGGGCTTCTGACAGTGATCAGTCTCACACAGGAGCAGTTAGAGGAGATTGGAAGTGATAAACTTCCAAGTTTGCCATGGGATCTGGGTGCTCAGTTGATTAGTGGGATGTTTCACTACGTGATGACCCAGGTTGCACCAGAGAGTCACACACTCCACTAGAGGTCAGTCTGGAGTGGGCCTGCAAGGATTTGTCCGACAAGGCAAGGAAACTTTTCACTCTTGATCATCATGATTATACATGGAGATGGGTGGACAGGTACTTCTTTTAAGGAGATGTCTTTACAGATACAGTTTCTGGATAGTAGGTCCGGTGGTCACAGGTATTTCATCTTGGGGATCCAGGAGAGGAGGATCTAGTATGTATGCAGGGGGTAGACAGTCATGGTCAGAGTAGTGCAGGGACAAATTTGTCATCTTTGACAGAGGTTAGCATGGGACCCAGGGATTGCAGGGTTGAGCATTCCACTGACTGACAGGGGCGAGTGGACCTTTACAGGGGAAAGTTGTTCTAACTTTCCATTGAGCTTCAGTGTTGAGGGGAGCACATCGCTTGAGGGGGTCTCACAGAGGTCTTGCAGTACCTCATTTTGGTATCAACATGTGTAGTTTATGGAGGCCGTGTGGATCTTGGTAGAGACTTGGAGGATGGATTCATTTCGAAATGAGGCCCTGTGTCATGTGCATGAGACTCACGAAGTTGGTATAGTTCAGGATTATGCTTCCCAGGGGCTTGCAGTTCATGACTTGATATGGGATCTAGGGGGCAGAGTGTATGATGGTTCATCTTTGGACGGGTTCTATTGTGTATCCCACAGGTGGACATGGGATCATGGTATTATACTTGAGTGGATTTGGTTATTGCTTGAGGACAAGCAATTTTATAGCAAGGAGGACTGTAATGTCCCCACATTGGGACATCATCACATTGAGGAGGTTTATGATGACCAAAGTAGTCAAATGGATGTTATAGCGAGTACATGGATTATTGAGAGGCATTTTGGGGTCTGGCTTCCATCGCTCATCCCATTTCATCATTATGATCCATTCCGCATAGGTTGGCCTTGGTTTCATTGCATTCTGACAATTTCCATGATTCTGAGTATTTTGAGCTATAAGTTAATTAAATTCGCTGAAGAGGTCATTTTGGGCATGTTACTTAGAGGAACCTCTCAGTGTAATAGCTCATTGGAATCGGGAGTGTTATCGCTCAGTTTGTAGTTTGGGTCATAGGCTGAAGGATAGAAGACAAACTAGAGTAACAGGAACCTTCCCCACCCAATGTCACCTCGATGGGGAGGTTCTTTCTGTTTAGGGAGGTTAGCCCAGGGGAGACGTCCCCGAAAACCTGGGGTTTGAAGAGGCAGAAAGTATAAGATCAAGTTTTAGAGTTCCCTCCTCACAGGTTACCACCAATGTCAGATAGTCCGGCTTAATCATCCAATAAATGAAGTGTATGCCCTATTGAAAACACCTGCCCGGAACAAGACAACAACAACAGAATATATATATGCAGGCTATAAATCAAAGGGTTAGTACTTCAATGACTATCTTCTATTATTCAATAAGCAATGTAATGCAATAGATATAAAATGAAGTCAACATTTTATCAATTAGCTATGAAAGACCATCAATTCATCAATATCTATCAAGATGACTAAGCCTACAGTGTATCCAATAAACAATTTGCTCAATAAATGCTTGAAATCATCACTTAATTGCTTATATCCAACTTTTGCTGTGTCAAGATGAAATATCCAACTGTGACGTCATCCCTAATTAGGTTAGTTTGTTAGTTAGGGTTTCAAGATTTAAGTTTTGAAAGTATTTTTTGTACATTATAACTTCAACGTTGGAGGTCAAATATCAGTGCCTTAGGGTATATGGAGTCAAATAAGAAAGAGGGCATAATATTTTGAAGGGATGATGAATTAAAGACTAGAAGGTAGGGTTCTATGGTGCTACAAAGGCAGGGCCCTAGAATCAAAACCCTAGGGGAAAGAGGCTCACTCCGGTGTTGCTTAAGCAAGGCCTCATGCACTTTCCTCCTTCTTTAGATCAACTTGGCAGAATGGCTAACATAAAGAATAAGTCTAAGGCAGAAAGTGTTGTAAATACAAGGCTTTCAAACCCTAGAAGATGAAAACCCTAGGTGTAGATAACCTAGGCCTAGGACGTCACCCTCTTTCAACCTATAAACTTCAACGCTAGCTCTAAGAAAGAAGCAATATAAGTGTAGCAAAGGCTAGGCTCTATCTCTTTTCTTCAATGGCTGAAAAAATCTTTCTCTCTAAGGGGACATGTAACAATGACCTACTTGTGTGCTTGTTACCTACGGTTTTAAATCAACAATATAATAAGTAAATGTAAGAAATTACACCTACAACCATTCATTTAAGAAGTTTTGCAAGAAAATTCACTTACATATCATGAAGAGAAGCATAAGCAAACCCTAGTTGTAAACCTTCCTTGAGAGAAATGCCACAAAATGCCAAAAATATCCTTCCAATAGCAAGTGCGCCTCACTTAGACAACAAATCTACACAAGAAGGGTGCAAAAATCAGACCTCACAAGTGTGAGTGAATTGTGTTATGTCAAAATGAGGGAAAACATCCTCAATTTATATCATCCAATGACCTTTAATTAAAATTAGGTCATTAAAACAGCCAACAAGGCTAATAACTAAAATCATATTGTTTTACATTAAACTGCTAAAAGAAAACCCTAAATGAGAAATGAGCAAGACGTTTAGCCCCTTTGAGGGAGACGTTGGCCCTTTTTAGGGCAAATCACAGCACTAGAAGACAAACGTTGGCCCTCTCTCGGCCTCCAAACTCTACCACACGTGCCAAACTGCCCTGTCAAAGTGCCATGCGCTGGAGGTGACATCAAGGGCCTCTAGAAGACTTCCTGGGTCAATAGAGGGACACGTTCCACCTGCAGTGGGTCAACCCCTAGGGCTGGGCTCAGCCAAGGCATCCTGGATGAAAATGTCCTTCTTCTTCTCTCGTGCAAAGGCTCGACCAATCATTGTCCTGTCTCTGCCCCTAATGAGGTCCCAACAACCATCTGATGGGCTCTTCAGCCCCATGGAGGTCCGAACTAATCATCTCCCCATGTGTACTGGTCCACTTGGTACCTGTCCATCAGGCATGGTAATTCACATCAAAAACTTCGCCCTCCATGGGCTCATTAGTCCTCAGGATCATAGCAATGTCAATCATATTTCATCATTAATTTTATCAAATGCATGCATAAAACCCCTAGCATATCATCTAATAGCTCAAAAACATTACAATGACCTATTATACAAAACTGAAGGAAAAGACAAAATGCCCTATTGGGCCAGCATCCATAAAAAAAGGAAAGTTCCAAAAGGATATCATCCAAGCCATGTAACATGAGGTGGTGTGGTCAAAGGATGTCTAGACATAGTGGAAGATAGGGGTGATATTATCCGTGGGTGCCTTTGTAGGAGGCGAGTTGTACTTGTCATGGATGTAATTCTTTCCAAGCCCTTTATTGCCTTTATTCTTTCTTTTCTTTATTACTTTTTCTTTCTTTTATTTCAAGGTCTAACTAGAGGACACTGCCTTGGTGTGGTGACTAGAGCTGACAGTGTTACCCATGAGTACTTTCATAGAGATGATAAGGTTGGCTCATGATGAGACCCCCTTTCCCTTGGCCATGCAACCAAAGGTCATTGCCCTAGCGTGGTAACCAGATAATGGTAATGTCATACTGCTAGGTACCTATGAACATAATGGGCTAGCTCGTGATGAGACCCCCCATCCTCTTGGCTAGGTCTTGTTTTGTTATTTTTCTTAAGGTCCCTCTTGTTTCTTATCGAGAGGCCTTTTATTKCCTTCTCGGAGATCCCTGGGCAAGGCATCTCTAGGTTTTATTTTTTATGGCTTTTATCTCTTACCAGCTGCTTTTACCCCCTGGGCCTTTAKCCCCTTCTTCCCACAGGATAAGGTGTAACCCCACAAATAAGTCATCCTAATGTCTGGACTAGGGGAATGGGATAAATGAAAGGGAGATAAGATGTAAAAATGATAATATGAACGAAGCGGATGATGGCTCTTCAAAATCCCCACTGGTGGCTAACCAAAACCTATGGGTACAAGCTTGCTAGGGTACCCCATCAATCCCCCCAACCATGGTCAAGTGGATAAGTGTAAGATCCAAGCAGTCATCAGAAATGAAAGGAGTTTGATACATATATCTAAAAGTTATAATTATCAAACATGACACATACCATGGTACCTTCACCAATTACCTCATGGAGCAAGAGTCTTCTCTGATACAAGTCCAAGCCGAAGGTGATGGATGCTACTATTGCTGACAGGACAAGTCTAATGAAGAAGAAGAAGGATGGGCCCTCCAGGGCCATGCTCGAGTCAATCCTGCTCTCGGTACTCCATGTCTAGGACTTGTGGGCCTCGAGACATGATCTCCTAGTTATCCCTAGAAATCGAGGATAACAGGGAGGAGCAACACTACAGGATGGGATGGTGAGAAGTGACTTTCAGTGGTCAGGGAAGTTACAAGGAGAGATAAGGTGCTTTTCAGAGGTAACAAGGTTAATTAATTAATTAAATATTAATAAAATGAAAGTCACTTTGGAGGAAGAAGGTGAGCAGGAAGTATAAAGGAAAGGTAAGGGCCTCTATTCATTCATTCATTCGTGTATGTCTATCATTTGGTTATCTGTCTTCTAGCTAGAGAGCCCATACCTTGGTGGTTTTGAGGGTTTTGACTTAACAAACCCTAGAGGACGATTCGGTGGTGAAAGATTCACCTAGCTTGTCCCAAGCTTGGTCACACCATTCTAGTTCGGATCTACATCAATGCAGGAGGGTTCTACACCAGTTGCAAGCACAGGAAAAGAAGGAGGGCACACCATTGGGGGTTTCCAGCAAGGGGGGCGCACCATTCAGTGAAGGAAGGTTTGTTGTAGGAGTTTGAGAGAGATCTTGGAGATTTGAGCAGTTGGGTTTTACTTGCAGCGCCTTAGCCATGATTTCTAATGCCTCTTGAGAGAGTTTTATGATTCCGATTATTTCCTAGAGAATTGGGACGAATTAGAGAGAAGGAGGGTATTTTGAGATCCAGATCTATTCAGTTTGGAGGAGTTATACTTCAGATCTGACCTTGAGACTTCACCCAGTGACTTGCACTGTCCCTATCTACCTCTCTTGCGAGTTTCAGGGCATTTGGAGGCCTCCTTCATCAAGGCCGAAATTGTAGGGGTTGGCAGTTTTTGTTAATGTTTATGCCATTATTATAGTTCTTTGCATTTCATTAGATAAGAGCATAATAAGAACAAGATCACTAAGAAATACACATTCACAAGAGACACAACATTTATCCTGGGAAACCCTCTAGGGGAAGAAAACCCAGCAAAAACTTCCTTATCATAAATAGCTTATACAATGTTCAAGTGATAACTCAAACCAATACAGAAAGTCCTCCCCAAGAGATGCGCCACTCTTCTTCTCCTCTCTCCAACTGGTAATTGCAACTTGCCTCATAAGAGAAAGAGAAAGTGAGTTGTGTGTTTGAAGTGAGGTGCTAGCATCTTATTTATACAAGACTAGCACGTGTGAAAGGTCACAACTGGCAGGGCCGACCTCTCACTCTAGGTGGGTAAACCCACCTTTAATTAATTCTGGGTCTTCCATAATAATTGTTGGGGCCGACTTCTTATTCTTCCCTTTGTAATTATCCGATGACCAATCTTCAAGAGGGGATTTGGTCCTTATACAATTACAGACATGATTAATCCTCAATGCGGATTAATCCAATAACAAAAATAATAATCATGACATGATTAATCCTCAATGGGGATTTAATCCAATAATAAAAATAATAAGAATGCTCTTTGCAGTTACATTATTTCAACACTCCCCCTTAACAAGAAGGGTATTCTTCATCAGCATCAGGTGAGAGAGGTCTGCATCATCAGTGGCATCTGGAGGACAGTATCGTCAATATCATCTTCAAACATTGTCTAGCACATTTACGAGTCATCGAAAGTTTTCTTCATCAGCAACATCATCATTCTTGAAAGAATGCTATCATCATCTGCATTAAATATGTATCAGTAAAAATGATACCTCATCACAGCACTAGGTTGGCACATCATAGTACTACACTATCTCAATGTCACAGTGGTTAAGCTGGTAGCTCAGTGTCAGTCACATCTTTCTTTATGTCTAACAACTAGGTCAGAAGCAAGTAATATCATCATCTCGCTTTACGTCTAACAACTAGGTTAGAAGCGAGGAATCACAACGTCATGATTTACGTCTAACAAATAGGTTAGAAGCATGACTCATCTTGCTTTATGTCTAACAACAAGGTCAGAAGCAAGGAACACATCAACATCTCACTTTACGTCTAACAACGAGGTCAGAAGCGAGGAATCATCTTGCTTTACGTCTAACAACTAGGTCAGAAGCAAGGAATCAATGGCGTTATGCTTTACGCCTAACAACTAGGTAAGAAGCATAACTCATCTTGCTTTATGTCTAACAAAAAGATCAGAAGCAAGGATCACATGGCGTCATGCTTTACGTCTAACAGCAAGGTCAAAATCATGACTCATCTTGCTTTACGTCTAACAGCGAGGTCAGAAGTAAGGATCACACAATGTCATGCTTTACGTCTAACAACGAGGTCAGAAGCATGACTCATCTTGCTTTACGTCTAACAGTGAGGTTAGAAGTAAGGATCACACGACATCATGCTTTACGTCTAACAGTGAGGTCAGAAGCATGACTCATCTTGCTTTACATCTAACAGCGAGGTCAGAATCAAGGATCACACGGCGTCATACTTTACGTCTAACAGTGAGGTCAGAAGCATGACTCATCTTGCTTTACGTCTAACAGCGAGGTCAGAAGCAAGGAATACATCTACTCCCCCTTTCAGGGAGGGTCCTTTCGGACAATACCAAGCTTATCTCGAAAGTGTTCAAACTTTACACGAGATAGAGGCTTAGTCAACACTTCAACAACTTGTTCATCCGTGCTAATGTACTGGAGCTACAAGGCTCCTCTCTGTACCATGTCGCGGATGAAATGATAGCGGATCTCTATGTGCTTCAACCTGTCGTGGAACACAGGATTCTCTGTCATTTTAATGCAGATTTGATTGTCACATAGAATCGTGGTTGCTCTCATCTCCAAATCAAATAGGCATGTCAGCAACTTTCGAAGCCATATAGCTTCGCAGCTAGCAGAACATGCGGCAATGTACTCTGCTTCCACTGTGATGAGATCAATACTGGATTGCTTCCTACTCTGCCACGAGATCATAGCTGATCCCAAACTGAAACAACATCCAGAAGTGCTTTTTCTATTAGCAAATCTTCCTGCCCAATCTGCATCAGTATATCCACTCAGTGTGAAGTCATGATCTCGATCATTGCTGAGACCATAATCCATTGTACCTTTAAGGTACCTCATCACATGTTTTGCAGCCATTAGGTGAACACGTCTGGGCTCTACCAGAAACTAACTCAAGGTGTTCACTGCAAAATAGATGTTTGGTCTGGTGTCTGTCAGGTACATCAACGATCCAATAATCTGTCTGTACAGAGTGGCATCTATCAAATCTGATGAAGTATCGACCAATAGCTTCAGCTTTGCTTCCATGGGTGTATTCATGGACTTGCATTCTAGCATGTCAAATCTCTTTAAGATTTTGACCGTGTACTTCCCCTGGTTAAAGAAGATTCTTTCCGGACTCTGCCATACCTCAAGACCTAAGAAGTAATGCATTAGGCTAAGGTCTTTCATTTCAAATTCTGCGGCAAGTCTCTGTTTACATTCAACGATGAGCTTTTCTTCTCAAGTTAAGAATAAGTCATCCACATACAGTAATAGTATTACTGGTTCATTATCCATGATCTTGAAGTAGAGATTTTAATCTACTTTACTCTTGGTAAAGCCCAAGCTCGTCAAGAAACTATCTATACGGCCATACCAATCTCTGGGAGCTTGCTTCAATCTGTATAAGGCTTTCTTCAATCGACAGACATGAGACTTCTTGTCTTCGACCTCAAATCCTTGGTGTTTCTCTATATACACTTCCTCTTTAATGACACCATTCAGAAAAGTTGTCTTCACATCCATCTGGTGCAGCTTCCATTTCATCTTGGCAGCAAGAGCTATAATGGTTCTGATCGAAGTGTATCTGGCCACAGGAGCGAATGTCTCTT
>ML837371.1:69182-85078 GCA_009831015.1 Picea engelmannii | reverse complement strand
TCTCGAAAAACCTTCATTTAGGCCCTCAAAATGGCCCCGGAAGTTAAAACCTGCTAAAAATAGTAAATTGCCAAAATGGCCAGAAAACTGTTTTGAGCCATTTGGAAAAGATGGGTGGCCCCCGATATCCACCTGGATCAACTCTAATGAGGCATCTAAGGCCTCATCCTCAAACACATCCTCCTCATCGCTATCATAGTGCACCTCAATGTAATGCACTCTCCCTTTACCCCTACATATGTGATCTAGCTCCCAAGGTTCGTTGCAATTGTAGCAAAGTTCCCTTCTAGCACGTGGTGATGTATCTACCTCCTGGATTGCTTTGGCTTTGTTTTCCTTTGCTATGCTACTCAAATAATTGATTTCTTCCATCGTTTTGGCCCATAATGCAACCTCATCTTTGCTCCACCTAGGATTTTGATGGATACAAACTGTTGGAATGTTACTTGAGCCCTGAATGTCTCACTAAGGGCTTGATATTCCTCATCACAATATATGATCTCTTCTACAAAATCCATTTCTTCTCTAGATCATCAATGTTTATCACAGGCTAGTGAAGGAATTCGCTCTGATACCACTATAATTTTCCCAAACAGATTTGCTTGGAACATTTTAAGTTTTTATGTTTCTGGTTGTGGTATTTTGTCAAACTGTTTGTGTATTTGTCAGCTCAAGTGTGCTAGGAGGGTTTTAATGAGTTTTGTTGCACACAAATGATAGGAGCATAACAATAATGGATACACAACAAGATGCACTAAGAAGAAACAAAAGAAATAGCCACAAATACCTCAGATCTGGGTTTTATTTAGATATATAGCTGACCTCATACAAAGTAGAGCAGATTTGGAATACATATAACAGATTAGTGTGTGTGGCTGATAATGCCTCCAAGATACAATAGAATGATGAATATGTGATCTCTCAAGAGTCCTACAAGCTGAATACCAAAGATCTATAAGCTCCAACTCTTTCCCTTAGCGATAGATGATGTCTTCTCTATCACAATGTGCCCTCACTGGCTGTAACAAGCTAAGAATTCAGCCTCCAAGAAGATGACCTCTAAATCACTAAAACCAACTGCCAAAAAGTAGATTGGGGGATAGAAATCCCCTATGATGAATATCCAAGCTATTGGGAGAGATCTTCCCCTCCAAAACACAAGATCCTCTATGAACAATGCATCCTTCTCAAGAGAAATGTGACCCACTGCAAGATAGAATGGATAGGATGAAGAATCCTCTCAAACACTGATGCAAAATGGCACTAGGGTGGTAGAAATCAATCCTGGAAGGATATCTACTGTATATCTAGCTTTCCCAAGCCAAATCGAATGTCTCTTCCTCAAGTGTTGCGTCCAATCTGATGGAAACCACTACAACTGTGCCCTGCTTCCTCAAACTCCCTTTGAACTGAATAGAACCTGAGCTAGAATGGTGAGATAGGAATCTTTCACCCCCTTGGCCAAGCTTGGATAAGGAAAGGTGGAATATTTCACCACCGAGTTGATCTCTAGGGTTTGTTCAGTCAAAACCCTCAAAACCCCCAAGTATCATGGGCTCTCTAGCAAGAAACCAGACATCAAAATGATAATCAACATAATGAGAGAATAGAAACACCTATCTCTATTTTATCCCCCTCTTCATCTTTTATCTCCAAGTGACTTTTACTTTATTTTTAATATTCCCTAATAAAATCACTTTATTAATCAATTAACCCTTTTTCCTCTAAAAAGTGATTTATTTTTCCTTATGGCTTCTCCATCCACTAAAAGTCTTTTCTCATCATCTTATCCTGTAGTTCTCTTCCTACCGATTCCGATGAGCTATTACATTAAGAGGTTTCTACAAGTATTATGCTCAAAATGACCTCCTTAGTGAATTTAATTAAAATATGCTCCATAAAAACTCAAAATTACGAAAATCGTCGAAATGCAACGAAACCAAAGACATGTTGTGTGGAATGGATCTCGATGATGAAATATGATGAACGATGAAAGATGGGCCCAATAAAACCCCTCATGATCTCCTAAACTCACTATCACCCCCATTTGGCTACTTTGGCAGGAGTCCCACTCTGTAACATAGAAACATCCAAAAATGGGGACATTACAAAGCCCTACAATGACATGGCTTCCTATAACTCATCACCAAGAGCTCGGTACTCCCTCAAGTAATCACTAAAATCTTCTCCTTGTCCTAGAACTCTACAAAAACCAGTGTCTAGCATGTTAAGGATCATGATAGAAGCTCAATAGACATATCACAACTCAGGGTGTGCTCTTACACCCATCAAGTATCATCCATCCCAAGGTGAAAATTTTTGAAATATGTGGCCGCCCCCAAGAAATTGCATAGCAACACATACAAGATGGTCTCCTCAAGTGAATAGATGCCTCAAGAAGTGGAGAACTCAAGTGGAATGTGCCAAGTCAGAAAGTCCAAACTCCAAAATGTAACTAACCTCAATAGATGTGCCATGAAACCCTCCAAGTGGTACGTGTGTCTCCAAAGTGGATGCAATCACCATAGATCAAGGTAGATGAGGTGGATCTCAAGGGACAAGGTTGACTAACATAAAGTAGACACCATAGATCAAGTGCCATGTCATGAAAAGAGCCTCAACAACCTTCACATATGTGCCATATCCATTATCCTATGAAAGAATGCCTTGATCCATGGGAGATGCCTCTACATGTGTCCAAGTAAGAGTGTGCTCTATGAAAGTGAGGTGTAAAGTCAAAAAAAATGAAATCTCAACCTCAAACAGAACAATGAACCAAGGTGCTCTAGTGTTGGAAACCATGTATGTAACAAGGAGTGGGTTTTCCCCTCCTGTGATCCTAGAAAACCATGAAGAAATGGAGCACTCGATCAGATCAAGTGGCTATCATGTAAAGTATCCCTATAATTCGTCAATAGAAACTGAAAACCTCAAAATGTCGTTGCCCAAAGGTGCCATGTCAACTGTCATCATCCATGTGTTGAAAACACTTTGTACATTGTATTAAGTGTTGGAAATCCATGAAATATGGGAGTGCTCACTAAGATCAAGTGTCCAACCTATTAGATATTATCATGAGACAATGAAAAACACATAAAAACTTAGAGCACTATGTTCAAGAAGTATGATCGACCAACCATGCCCAAATCAGTCTTTTGAAACCCTAAGATGCTGAGAAATATGCCAAAGAGATGAGCGCTGACCAAGAAGAGTTGTTAATATGATTAGATGTCACTCTAGAAACATAATAGACACCAAAAATTCTTGGGTTCTCCATCACAAGAGTCTAATAGCATATGACCACCACAATCCTTATCAAACCCCCAAGGTGCTCCAAAGTAGGCCAAGGATATGAGTGCTATAAGAGAATAAGCATCTATTGTGTTTATCATCATCATCAAAGTACAATAGACAAGAAAATCCTCAAGGAGACCTCACCAAGACTGTATGATGCCATCAATTATGCTAATATTGTCGAAAAACCCTAGGTTGCTCCACCAAAACATTTTTTGGCGTCGTTGTCAATATTCCTCAAACGACACTTTTTCAGTAATCCTGTTATCAAAGCCTTCATTTCACAAAGCTTACCTAGCGACTCCACTAAGGATGATCCCCTCATCCCTTTGATAATCTCAATGAGATTTTCTGGCAACTCCACTGAAGAAAACACTTAGCGGACACCAATACACACCTTATTATCTTGTAGTTCCTATTATCCCCATGAACCCTCCTAAATGGTCCCCCGAAGAACTCTTCAACCCTTTGGACTTCGCTAATATCAAAGGAGGCTTACATGATCTACCTAAGGATGTCGATTCATGGATACCCAAGTTTTCCGGAGAGGCTGGAGCTTTTGGAAACAAACATTGGACCAAATTTTGTGAAAGCTACGACTTCCATCAATTTGGGAAAGAACATTTTGACATATTCATGAAACTTTTCCTTGCCTCACTTACTGGAGATGCTAGGAAACAGAGAACTAACCTCCCAAGCAAGAGCCTCACAACCTATGAAGATTTAGAACCAATTTTTTTGCAAAGGTGGGGGGTGATGGAAGATATGGCCTCCCTTTACTCACAATATCTCAAAATTTGCAAACAAGACGATGAGACTGTTAGGGAATTTAATGATAGGTTTAATGTCGTGCTTGGTCGAATTGATTTCGATTTTCAACCAAAGAGTGTTTTCCTTGGACAGTACCTCAATTCTTTTGAAGGAAACTTCCAATCCCTCCTCAAGAATCGATTCTCGACAAACCTTAAGTAGGTTCAAGATGGTGCTTGCTGGATTGAAGAAAATCTCAAATGGTGTGATCCCATTCCCAGGTCAATCTTCTTCAGGACCAAGATGATGTCCTATGGTTCAATGAGGAGGATGTTGAGGAAGAAGAACATGATTTCCCAGAGATACTAGAGGTAAACGATGAGATTAAGTTAGCCATTCCCCCTAAAAGAATTGGTACTTGGAAGAATGGGTTCTCAAATATGAAAGATGCCTTAATTTTTTCAAAACGACATGAACCCTCTGAGGATCTACATACCTCTGAAGAAATCACTGAGTTGGAAAGGGCATTGTCACAAGCCCAAAAGCCTCCTTCTATGATACTTCCTCAAAATACTTGTGAGTCAATAAAATCTCATGCTTCAAAAGAACAAATTTGTCCAAACACCTTGGATCTACAAAATGTTGTGAGGCGAGAAGATGGTCCTAATTCCTTATCGTGCAAAGAATCCTATTTTGAACGTGATCACCCAAAGGTTACTCATGAGAAACCTAATTATGTAAATTCCATCTTTACCTTGTTTCCCCAAGAGTGCACCAATATCACGCCAAAGCAAATCCAAGAAAATAAAGACATGAGGAAGCCTAGGCTTGAGTGCTTGAGCCAAACAAGTGAGGACTCAAGGGTGAAGCTTGGAGAGCCCAGGTGTATGCTAGGGATCTACCCCAAACTTTCCCAAAACATAGCAATGATAGCACCAACCTAAGCACTAGTATGGCCTATATCTTACAAAAGATCAAAAGGATTCGTGGAGTGTTGGAAATCCGTTGGTGGAATAATTAGGGCACACTCAGAGAGCCCAGGAGGTGTGCAAACCCCTAGGGGGTGAAATTCGGAGCTTTAGAGGATAGATCTTTCGTCCGACAGTCACCGGGATTAACCTAGAAGCCAAAGTGATTTTTTTGAGACAGTTTCCAGCTCATTCCAACGGTTATAGCCTTCAGGACGAGTTTTTCTGTTTGTAGCGATTACCGTGCTTCTCCGGAACTGTCGATTTTTCTAATCTATCCATGCATGCATCAAATCCGCCTTCATCTTCCGATCATGGGTATTTTATGTTATCTACTTGTATTCCAGTGACGATCCATGAGATCTAACTAAGGACTATTTTCTATATTTCCAATATATCATTGTATTTTCCTGCTTAATCTCATAATACATATTATTGTGCGATTGTTGTTCCTTATTTCTGCATGCATCGTATATATCTTGTTTAAACCATAATGTATGACACACACATGAAAAAATCACAAAGAATCTCAAACACATAACTTAAATGCATCCAAAAACCCCCAGAGTATCAGATCTGAAAGGCAAAACTCATCCAGAAACCCCCCAGAGTATCAGATCTGTGAGACAAAACACTAGATCAGCAGTAGATATCCAGATCAGCTGGATCAGGGATATTTTAGTGGTATCAAAGCTTTAGTCCTGCCAGCCTGTGACTAAAGACGATGAGTGCAGCAGAAGACCTAGAGGGTCGTGAGCACGTAGGTGATGAATATGTCACTTACAACAGGCGCAAGGAAAGAAGGCCTAGGCCTGACTTTCCTCCTCTCCCTCCCAGTTCAGAGGAAGAGGAAGAGGCGCATAGGGAAGAAGAGAGAAGGGAAGAGCGTGAGGCTGAGCGCGAGGTAGAGAGTATGCTAGGAGACAGATATGAGTGACTAGAGGGCAGTGGTAAGGCCCCCATGGAGGCATAGGTAGCCTTCAAGAAGGTTATCAACAATATGGTAGCTAGTCAGCGGGCCATGACTCAGTCCTTGGCACAGATGGCTGATAGATTAGCTATAGTGGGCACCCCGGGCACACAAGCCCCACATGCAGCACATGGGAACTTAGGGGCAGGCAGTAGACCCTAGTCTCCTACTCGCACATACACCTCTTCGAGTAGGATTCCCAGACCTTTGTTTCCCAGTTTCCAGAGGGCACCCCCAGTAGCAGCACAGTTGTCGATAGCACAGAGTTTTCCCACTCATAAAGAGAACATTGCAGAGTATAGGAGGGAGTATGCAGCATTAGGTCGTGACTTCCATTAGGACATGACCCTAGTCGAGTATTATGGACTCAGACTCAGGAACCGCCCCAAAGAGCCACATAGAGGAGGACCACAGCAGCAGTAGGGGCATAACATTGATTTCATCCGGAAAGTTGGTAAACTCACCATACCTTCTTTCGACAGATCATCCAAATGCATTGCCAGAGCTTGGGTATAGAAGCTAGACACATACTACAAGCTCAACTAGATGACCTAGACAAAGGCCATCAGTTTCGCTACCTTACACTTGGAGGGTGATTCACACGAGTGGTGGCATCATGGATCGGTGACATTGGGTCACATTCGCATCACCTCCTACAGGGAGTTCACAGAGAGACTCGTGGACAAATTTGATAAGAGGGATCCAGAGACCCATTTCAGAGATATAGCCCAGTTGAGACAAACTGGCACAGCAGAGGCATTCATCTCAAAGTTTTAGCAGGTAGCAATGGAAATGGCAGATAAATATGAGCCTAGGTTGATCATGTTATTCACAGAAGGGATCACAGAACCCTTGAGAGGATGGGTGAAGGCATACCGGCCTCACACCTTGCAGGATGCCATCCTACACACTAGAGATTTGGCAGACTCAGTGTCAAAAAATAAACCCTTTTCAAACCCTTCGTACCACAAAAGGATCGAGACCGAAAGCCATTCCAAAGAGAATGGGAGGGAAAGGAGAAGTTGGATGATGAGACGAGGCAAGAGCTTATGAGGAAGAAGCTTTGATTCAACTACAAAGATCCTTGGGTCCCAGGCCACGAGTGCATGGGCAAGGGAGAGATTCATTATATTGAGGTGGCAGCAGACAGTGTGGACAATGAGAAGGAGGATCAGGACAGTGGATCCACCAACTCAGAGGAGGAGTCAGAGCAGGCAGAGGAGCAGCCACCCCGTAGACCACCAACACCGGCAGGGGCCCACCCACTGGTAGTTCCACAACCTCCTGAGCAGGCTAGTATATGGAAACGAGCAAAGGGATGAGTCATAGTGACCCTTTCTAGTGTTCCCAGGTATGACACCCTCCGGATTAGAGGGACTATTCAGGGGCAACGGGCAATCATCCTAATAGATGGTCAGGCCACCCACAACTTCATCGACACTTCATTGGTATCAAGACGAGCCCCTCGGATAGAGGAGTTTGAGGGATTTGATGTCACAGTAGCAGATGGCCATACAGTGGAGTGTCTAGACAGAGTTCCAAACTTGGAGATCAAGTTAGGAAACTACATCGTGAGAGATACATTTTATGTAGTTGACCTATCAAACACAGATGTGGTTTTGGGAGTCCAGTGGTTGATCACCTTGAGAAAAATCACCACCAACTACCAAACCTTGGAGATAGGGTTCAGAGACAATGATAGGAAGAGGGTTGTTCTGAGGGGCATGTCGACAGGAGCACCTAGGATACTCTTGGCCAAGAGGATGGAGAGGATCTTTAGGCATGGGGAGGTAGCATTTTCTGTAGAGTGATTGATTACTATGCAGAAGGATTTTGAGGGTCGACAACAATATGAGACAGAGATCAGGAACTTGTTGGGACGACATCAACAGGTTTTCTGTTCGACTCCACCAGGGAGACCATCAAAGAGGGGATTTGAGCACACCATTGAGTTTGAGGAGGGGGCCAAACCCATGATCACCCCACCCTATCATCATCCTAGGAGGTTCAAGGATGAGATAGAAAAAGCAATCAAGGAATTGTTGTCGATGGGACACATCAGACCTAGTAGCAGTCCATTCGCTTCTTCAACTGTCTTAGTCCTGAAGAAGGATGGTACCATGAGGATGTTCATCGATTACGGGCCTTGAATAAGAAAACCATCAAGAACCAGTATCATATCCCTCGCATTGACGAGTTGATGGATGAGATGCATGGGGCAGTTTTCTTCTCGAAGATATCATCAGATCAGCATCAGAGAGCAGGACATAGAGAAGACGACATTTCGGTGCCATTTTGGCCATTTCAAGTTTTTGGTTATGCCATTTAGGCTGACCAATGCACTAGCTACATTCCAGTCTTGCATGAACCACATATTCAGGGGGCAATTGAGGAAATCATTTTTGGTTTTCTTCGATGACATTTTGGTCCACAGCAAGACATGGCATAAGCATATGGGGCACTTGGATGAGGTGTTCAGCATCATGGAGGCACAATCACTATACGCCAAAGAGTCCAAGTGTGAGTTCGGGATGACATAGTTACTTTACTTGGGCCACATCATCAGTGCACAGGGGGTTCAGGTACATTAGGAGAAGATCAGGGCCATTTTGGATTGGCGAACACCCAGGAGTGTGACAAAGTTGTGAAGCTTCTTTGGGATGTGCAGCTATTACACGAGGTGTTGATAGCCTATTTAGCTAGGGGGTCAACTCATGTGCCATGAAGATATGCATCATCAGATGCAAGTATGTTGAAGACAGTATTGGTTCTACTTGGGTATTTTATGCTCCAGCACAAATTTTTGTAAATGAAATTTCCGCACCCCTGCGTGGGTTAATAATGTAATAAGTCTGCATAGATCATAGTTAGGTCAGGTACCTTGGGATGTTTTCATTGGGAGATTTCTTTTCACCGAGGGTTTTTTATCCTCAGGTTGTCAATTGGGCTTTTCAGCCTGGTTGATTTCCCATGAGTTTTTCCCTCACACATGCAATAATTCCTCCAAAGTGGTGAACAGTGTTCTAATGGTCTCATCCTTTGGTAGCTATTGTTTAGGAATGATGTAAATGACCATGCTAGATAGTGTAGAAAGTTTCACGGAATTTCGTCGAGTCTAGATAGGTTTTTTTTTAATTAATTAATTTTCGTAAGGTTGGAATTTTAATTATTTAATTAATTAAATGTTTTTGAGTAAATATTGTAAAAACTGGGTCTTTTGGATTTTGATAGGGGTATTTTTGCTCAAAATAAATAGAATGGCACCCCCTACACCCATAGACCAAGTTTCAGCTCAGTCGGACAAAGTTTGCTATGCATTTGTCCACCCGGAGTCAAAGTCAGTCAAAACAACGATTTTAATTGCTAAGTCATTTTTGTAATTTTTGTAAAAAAGAGTTAATGGGTTAGTTTTAAAATGGAAAAGAGCAATATTAGACTTTAGTTAACCCTCCCAACCTTTTCCAACCTATTTTAACCCCTTACCCACCTTCTACACTCAAAATTTATGGCCCCCTAGGGGGATTGACGTTTTTCCTTGGTGGAGGTTGTTGTGACTTATTTGGGGCCCCCTCTCATAAGTTATGAATCCCTTTGACCCCCACATCACCTCCTAGGATGATCCCACTCATTTTTTCTCATTAATCCCCCTCCATTCCTTCATATTCACCCTTTTTTTGCCCCCTCCAAGAGGAGTTACGCCCCCCTCTTCTAGAAACTCCACAAATGATTTTTTTTTTTAATTATTTGAGACCTCTCACATTACTTGGCATCAATCCCAAGGCATCCCACACCTATTTGCTTGATCCCAACACCTCCTACATTTTTCTACACCCTAGATCTAGCTTTCAAACCCTATATGATGTGCCCTAGCCTTGAGATCTACTCTTATGCTTGGTGGTGGACACTTGGCATTGATCCAAGAGAGGTAGGTTTGTCTCTCTAAGTATAAATAGATCCCTCTCCTCACTCCCAACTCACCATTCTTTGAGCTAGTGTTACTATACTGAAATTTCATCTCACTCCCATTCTCTTGCTCTTGCCATCTTGCCATCTCACTCATTGCTTTTGAGAGTCTTGGAGAAACTTGTTGCTACAACACTCTCATTTTGGATCAATAAAACTTTGGAGGATTTGGAAACATCATAGAGTATTCTTGTTGATTTCTACATATGAGGTGATATTTTGGGATTTGATTTCATGTGGTTTGGTTGGGTAGATCTTGAATTGAAGTATTTCATTTGGGTAGATTAGCATAAAGTATTCTTGTTGATTTATTTGTGTTGGGTATCTAGATTGCTTTGAAGTATTTCAAGTAGTTAGTTTATCCATCTACAATATCTATTCTTGGCTCACCCTTGTCTCAAGTTTTGCAGGTTCACTTCAAGGGATTATTGGGAAAGCCTCTAGCTTGAGTCTTCCCTTAACTCCTACTCAAACTCCAAGTTTTTTTGGTTTTATATTTCTGCTGCAATCCATTATATATTTCAGTTTGCTAACCCTCTTAGATAGGTCACAAATTTTCATATATTTCAATTTTGTTACTTGGAGATTTCATGTGGAAAATTTCTGCATAAAAAACAGAAATTTTCCTTAACTTTGTTGTGTTGTGCAGCATTTCCAGCAAGCTTTTGCTCGCTGGTTTTTATAGGTTCTTGGCAGAAATAAGGGGATACGCTGTCAAATTTCAGCCATACAACACAACAAAAGCTTCCCAACTAAGTGGGTAACATTTCTATCCCTTTCTCTTCTCATTCTTGCATTCTACTTGTATATTTCAGCCATTGTATATCAATCTTTTGCAAAGTAGTTTAGTCTTTTAATTTCAACATTTTCTTTATTTCTTTACAACCCTCTTTGGCCAAAAATGGTAGGCTTGCCTCCACCTTGGCCATTGTAAGTGGTTTGTTATTTGCTTTCAAGTTTCCAAGTTTTTCTTTGATAAGTTAGTTGCCTACACCTTGGGAGAGTAATCCCCAAAATCGTGAGGCTTAAAGGAAAATTATTCTTTTAGTGATCTATTTTGCTTTCTAAGTTTTGTTTAAGATTAATGTGCCTACACCTTGGGAGATTAATCCCCAAAATCGTAAGGCTTAAAGGAAAATATTCATGTGGATGACCTATATGCTTAATGGTCTAAATCTTCTAGAATAGTCATCACATCTAATGTTATAGTCTCTTACATATGTTTATGCTCATCATGGTTAATGCTTTAATGCTTTAAGTTTTGTTTAAGCGATATATCTTATCTAGTTTCTTAAATCATTACTTCATCTCTCTTTTTCAAGCATATGTGACCAAGTTAGGATCTATATCTCTCACTTTGCTAAAATTTTCATTTCAAGTACATCTTTCCAAATGGGTTAACACATAAGTGAATGATCATTTCCTTTTACGAAAGTTTTAGTTCTATTGCTATTTTGGCAAGTTGTTCTTGTCTCTTTCTCTTTGCAAGGTTATATGTTGTGATGGTAAATGGGATGTTAGTTTAGTGATGGTTATCTTATGGACATTTCTATTCATGTTATCTTATGATATGGTTTAAGATCTTTACACTCATAACATTTCATTTACAAGCAATTTTCTGTTATAAATGGCRAGTTGTTTTTGCCTTAACATCACATTTTTCTTTCAAKTTTACACATGGAATGGTGATGAATGAATGACATGTATCTTGCAACTTTCCATTGATGCTTTAAATGTGTTTATGGTCATTTTATTTACATTTTKCAAGCACATGCATAMCAACAACTTCAGTTTCGGTTTTGGGCTAAAAACTAAAATTTTGGGCATCTAAAACACTCCTAAAATCAACCAAACACACCTAAAGACTCGCCCGAGAGTCATAATAACATTTTAGACAACTTAGGATAKCTTTATTCAGCCATCTCCACCATCTAAAACGGGTTTGAGGAAAACAACGGAGGGTAGTGGCGGGGGACCGTCCCGTGGCGCTCCAGGTGGGTGTCCTCTCCAGGAAGTACTCTTACTGTCAGGGCTGACCGTGGAAGCTAGGGTGGGCCTTGTTGCCTTACTATATTGAGCACCTGGCAGTCATTTGGCCAAGGGAGGAGGAAGTTTAAATCCCCAACATAGTCTAGGGGGAGGGAAATAAAATTTATCCAACTTTTAAGAAACTCCTTAAACATCTAGTTGCATAGAAAATCCTTATGTGTTCGGGGGTTTTAAATGTATGTGTAGGAACACACATTGATCATAATTTCATGCTTATAATCCTTATTGCAACTTCATGTTTTATGTCTTTAATGTTTCATGTCTTTATGAGCATATGAGTTAAACATTGTTACATCTTTTGGTTTATTTGCTCTTGTGGTGTGATTCAAGAAGGAGTTGAGTATCCCACTTGGGGAGGCATCATCTTCTTGAGTCTTGAGTGCTTTTATGGTTGCCATTGAAAAGAAGTCCAATAGAGTAAGTGCTATTGGGGCATGCTTGGCTCATGTATTGATCTCACTTTGATTTTCATGTATTTTTGTATCTATTTGTATCTTGTGTAATTATTGTAACATCTTGGATTCTTTTGTAAGTAATTGTAATCTTTGGTTTGGGGTAATTCAACTTATTTACTTGTAAATTTTTTGTAATTGAACCACCCCTAAAATTTAGTTGACCCCTTGCCCAACCTTAGGCACTAGTATTAGTTGACTTAGGGAAAGGGTTGATTGTCATTTAGATTAACTTGCACTTTGCATTTGTTTCCTTAGCATCTTAGGCTAGTTTTTCCCCCTTAGCCTTTAACAAATTAAAAAACAACTCCTAGAAAATAAACGTTTAATCCAATCTAGTAACTAGGGTCTACCCCCCTTGGCTTCCCTAGGAGTAAGCCTAGAAGGAAGAGGTTTCAGTCAAGGTGACAGTGTGGACTGTGAACCTAGGCATTGTGCCTCCAAGGACACACTAAGTGAGCTGGACTTTGCTCATGTTTGCAAGTGTGTATTAGGACGGCAACAGGAGGTTTGTCAAAGGTTTTTCATAGTTAGGAATACCACTCATAGATTTGACCAAGAAGGATGCCTTTCAGTGGACAGAGAAGTCACAACAGACATTTGAGAAGATGAAGGAGGTTATGAGCACATGCCCTGTTCTAGCCCTTTCAAACTTCTCGCAGTCATTCGTCTTGGAGTGCGACACATCAGGGGTGGGGATTGGAGTAGTGTTGATGCAGGGAGGCCATCCCATTTTGTTTGAGAGTAGGAAGCTCAGCAAGTTGGAGCAACTCTACTCTATTTATGACAAGGAAATGCTAGCAATCATGCATGCCTTAACCAAATTCAGGAAGTATCTGGTGGGTAGAAGATTTGTAGTGAAGACTAATCACAACAGTCTCAAGTATTTCCTCGATCAGATAGATAGCAAAAGTGGGTCTCGAAGATCCAAGCCTTTGACTTTGACATTGAGTATGTCAAGGGAAAAAGGAACATTGTAGAAGATGCCTTGTCCAGGAGGCCACCAGGGTGCTCGATGATGGACATTTGCACAGATTGGAAAGAACATTTCTTGGTGGAATACTTCAAAAACAAATTTGATTATGAGGTGATGGATGGATAGGTAGTTGATGATAGATATCGGGTACTAGATGACATCATTTTCTACAAGGACTGGATCTACTTGGTTCCAGAGTCTACCTTAAAGGGGAAGATTTTTTAGGTGTGTCATGATTTGCCTACACCAGGGCACCAGGGGTACTTCAAAACTTACAGGAAGATCAAGGAGAGATTCTCATGGAAGGGTCCCAAGGATGATGTACTGAAGCACATCCCGGAGTGCATGACTTTTCAGCAGAACAAGTCCGAGAAGACACACCCAGCAGGGTTACTTCAGCCTCTACCCATTCCAGAGCAGAAATGGGAGAGAATTTCTATGGATTTCATTATAAGCCTTCCTAGAGTGCAGGGCAGGGACTGTATATTTGTAGTGGTCGACAGGTTGACCAAATTTGCACATTTCTTTGCCATACCCATGGACTACAAGGACATACAAGTAGCAGAGTTGTTTTTGAGAGAGGTATTCAGGTTGCACGGCCTACCCAGGCAGATAGTCAGTGATAGAGATGGGTGCTTCATCAGAGCATTTTGGCAGGAGATTTTTTGGTTGACAGGCACAAAGCTATCCATAAGTACCAGCTACCACCAACAGACAGAGATTGTCAACAAATGGGTGGAGGGGTATCTGAGCAACTATGTGGGAGGACAGCAATGCACATGGGTGAGGTGGTTGCACATGGGTGAGTATTGTTACAACACAACTCACCATATGTCTATCAGGATGTCACCATTTAGAGCATTGTATGGATACGATGCGCCCACTTTTGTTGAGACTGTATTTGGGGATAGCAGGGTCCCGGGGGCCAAAGATTGGGTGGAGGAAAGCCAAAGCATTCTGCGGGCAGTGAAGGAAAACTTGCAGTCAACACAAAACCAACAAAAGATCTATGCAGACAAGCAGAGGGTAGATCACAGTTTCGAGGTAGGGAACTTGGTTTTTCTGCGGTTACAGCCATACCCACACTCCTCCTTGACGCGGAGCGAAGTAGAGAAACTGAAGCCGAGATTTTATGGGCTATACAGAGTCATCAGGAGGGTAGGCGAGGTGGCATACGAGCTAGATCTACCAGAAGGTAGCAAGATTCATAACGTCTTTCATGTTTCTTTCCTTCAAAAGGCAATGGGATAGCAGATCAACACCTCAGAGGAGT
Organism: Picea engelmannii; assembly: GCA_009831015.1. NCBI lineage: Eukaryota > Viridiplantae > Streptophyta > Pinopsida > Pinales > Pinaceae > Picea > Picea engelmannii. The sequence goes on along the minus strand of ML837371.1, from coordinate 70,383 downwards.
TTCCACCCTTAGATGAGGAGGGCCAGTTGGAGCTAGTGCTAGAGGAGGTGCTCGAGCAAAGAGAGCGTAGGTTGAGGAACAAGGTCATCAGGGAGTTCTTGGTTAGATGGAGGGGACTTCCAGTGGAGGATGCCACGTAGGAGGGGGAGCATATTTTGCAGTACCAAAGATTGATGTTGCTTGAGGACAAGAAATCTCGGGAAGGGAGAGTTGTGATGTCCCGATCCCAAGAGTAGGTTAGTAGGGAGTGACTTAGAAGTCTATTTGTTCCCGTAGACTATAGTCAGGCACAAATAGGGAATGAGAGGAGAAATAAGGGAGAATTGATGGCTGAACGATGAATTAGGCCAAAAACATAGGAAATGTCACTTAAGGCTAAGTCAATGGAGAAATAGAACAAAAAGGTGTTAAGGGGGGACTTAATTAATTAATTACTCACCTTAGGAGGAAAAGTTCCTAGCTTAAATGAGTTCAATGGTGAATTAGATCGGGAAGAGTATAAAGGGAGGAATTCGACCTAATTCCTCATAAAGGCTTAGTCAACACATCAACAACCTGTTCATCCGTGCTAATGTACTGGAGCTTCAAGGCGCCTCTCTGTACCATGTCACGAATGAAATGATAGCGAATCTCTATGTGCTTCGACCTGCTATGGAACACAGGATTCTCTATCATCTTTATACAGCTCTGGTTGTCACATAGAATCGCGGTTGCTCTCATCTCCAAGTCAAATAGGCCTATTAGCAACTTTCGAAGCCATATAGCTTCGCAGCTAGCAGAACATGCGGCAATGTACTCTACTTCCGCTGTGCTGAGAGAAATAATGGATTGCTTCCTACTCTGCCACAAGATCATGGCTGATCCCAAACTGAAATAGCATCCGAAATTGATTTTTTTGTCTGCAACGCTTCCTGCCTAATCTGCATCAGTATATCCACTCAATGTGAAGTCATGATCTCCATCATAGCTGAGACCATAATCCATTGTACCTTTAAGGTACCTCATCACATGTTTTGCAGCAACTAGATGAACACGTCTGGGCTCTACCAGAAACTGAATCAAGGTGTTCATAGCAAAACATATGTCTAGTCTGGTGTTCGTCATGTACATCAACGATCCAATAATCTATCTGTACAGTGTTGCATCTATCAAATCTGACGAAGTATTGACCAGCAGCTTCAGCTTCGCTTCCATGGGAGTA
>ML837370.1:23818-45768 GCA_009831015.1 Picea engelmannii | reverse complement strand
CACATAAATGAGTGGGAGAAGCTTCCAATGGGGTCCTGTAAGGTGTTCTTTCTACAAGTGCAACCAAACTTTGTCGCCCACCTGAAACTTATGTGGCACCCAATGTTGATCATGGCACTGCTTGTACTTGTCATTGGACTTCTGTAGGATATATTGAACCTATTGGCAGATGTGTTGGATCTGCTCAATGAACCGGGTGGCTTTGTCAGCTTCATTTGGATTAGGAGATGAGTCGACCGAGGTGACTGCAAGGGGTAGGCGACATCTATGGGACCCAATGGTTGGAATCCCAACCCCACTTGAAAGGGGTTGTGGCCGGTTGAGCTATGCAGGGCTCGGTTGTAGCTATGATAGATATAGGGAAGACTCTCATCCTATGTGTGAGGGTGCTTGGAATTATACATGTGTAGGATATGCACGATCATTTGATTTATGACCTCAGTTTGGCCATCTGTCTGGGGGTGGAAGGTCGTAGATTTGGTGAGCTTGGTGTCCAGTAGTGACCAGAGGATCGACCAGAATGTGCTGAGAAATTGATTATCCCGATTTGAGACAATGGTTTGTGGGATTCCAAAATGTACCCAAACTCATTCAAAGAAGATCTTGATAGTGGCCTCTATTGTGATTCTCTTCTTACAAGTGACCATAATCGTTATCTTAGAAAAGCGATCATCAACCACAAAAACATAGTCATTTCCCTACTTGGTGGACAGGAGGCTCGACATGTAGTCCATTGAGATGGATTCCCATGGCCTGTCAAGATTAGATAGAGGGGTGTACATGCCTTGTTTCTTAGTGGTCGGTTTCTAAATAGAACAGGCAGTGCAGGACCTGATATACTTGCTGACCTCCTGTCGAAGTTTCGGCTAGTAGAAATATTTCTACAACATTTCCACTGCCTTTTCGATGCTGAAGTGCCCTGTCACCCGACTGCAGTGGGCTTCCTAGATCAACTTCGCTCGCTCACTTGATGGAACATAGATATGGTCTAGGTGGCACAACATCCCATCCCAAAGATGAAAATTAGCGACAACTGTGTTTGTGCCCAACATTTGGTAGGTGGTGGCCAAGTACGGGTCTGTCTCATAGAGTTGGGGCCATCCAGAGGTCTCATGGTCGTAAGAGTCTAGCATCGTGGTGAGTGTCGTGATTGATGGTCTGCTGAGGAAATTAGTGATGTGATTGGTGCTTCATGTTTTATACTTGATGTTGAGGTGGAATTGCTGCAAGTATGTGGACCACTTCTGATGGCGGTCATTCTACAATTTTCCTTGTGTCGGCATGAACTACAATGGCTTATGTTTGGTGTGAATGTATGTCTCCTTCCCAAGAATGTAATGTCTCCACTAGCAGTAGGCTTGCACAATGGAGTACATTTCTTTGTCATAAGTCGAGTACTTATGGACAACATCTGATACTGTCTCACTATGATAGGCCATGGGGTGGCCGTGTTGAGTGAGAATGGTTCCCACAACATAGTCTGAAGCATCTGTTTTGATCTCAAAGGGCTGCTGCAGGTCTAGTAGTGAAAGTACTAGGGCTGAGCATAAACACTTCTTCAAATCATCGAACGCTTGTTTTTTGGATCAAACCCACACAAATTTTTCCTTACCACCACCCCTAGTTACTTGGTTGAGGGCCCATGTAATATGGGAGAATCCCAACACGAACCTACTGTAGAAATTGACAAGGCCCAATAAGCTCCGAAGCTAAGTGAGTGTGGTTGGGGTTGTCCATTCATGGATGACTTGGATCTTGGCCAGATCCACATGTACACCATACTGATCAACGATGTAGCCCAGGTAATGGACCATGTCCATGCTGAAGGAGAATTTTTCCAAGTTGGTGTATAGTTTGTGCTGCCACAGTATGTGCAGAACTTGCTGAATATGTTGCAAGTGTTCTACCAAAGTCTTGTTGTAAATGAGAATTTCATCCATATATACCACTACAAAAGTATTGGTGAATGGTCATAGGATATTGTCCATAATCCTCATGAAAGTGGCTGGAGCATTTTTCAAACCAAAGGGCATGACCAACCATTGAAAAAGACCTTCCTTTGACTTGAAGGCGGTCTTCCATACATCTGTATGTTCTAATGGGACCTGGTGGTAGCCATACATCAGATCAATATTACTGAAGTATTTGCCCCCGTGAGATGATCAAGGAGGTCATCAATTTGGGGAATCAGGTATCGGTTTCTGACTGTGATTTTATTTAGGGCCTGATTTTATTTAGGGCCCGATAATCAATGCATAGTTGCCAGGTTCCATCTTTCTTCTGTACCAACATGATTAGGCTCTCGCAATGTGATGATCTGGGACGAATGTGCCCCTTGTGGAGTAGTTCTTGGATCTGCTGCTTGATCTCTTCATTTTATACTAGAGAGCAACGATAGACTGGCCCATTTGGCAGCAGTGCATCGAGGGTCAGATTAATGGGGTGCTTGACCCGACAGTGTAGAGGTACCCCTGTAGGTGAGGAGAAGTTATCTGAGTATTCTTCCATGACCTTATCCACTTGGTTCTGTTGTGCAGAGAGGTTGGCCAAGGATACCCTAGATGTGGTTGTGATCTTTAGCTCATTCTGAGAGTGAATCATGAACAAGACAAACTTCCCCGTCTGAGAGATGACCTTCCTGCATTGCTTGATAGAGATCAAGGAAATAACACTAGGTGGGACTGCCTCAGGTATCCTGTACAATTTCTTGTTCAAAGTAATAATAACACTGCGAAGCCTAGACTCATATACAACATGGAATTTCCATAAATATGGTTGGCCCAAAAGAATATTACAAACTTTGAGAGGGGAAACATCACACAATACCTCGTCTTTGAAGCGCTTGATGCGATATGAAAGGCAACATTGTTGGCTGTCGTAAATGTCACTTCCTTGGCAGAGCCATCCGATGGTGTAGGGCTGTGGGTGTGACATTGTCAGTAGGGAAAGTCACTTGAAAACCTTTGCTGAGATGAGGTCCTTCTAGCTACCGCTATCAATGATGAAGTGCAGCGGGGTACCCTTCACCCACATCTGTGAATGAAAAAGGCGCTCGCCTTCCTCTGGCTCATCTGGTTCACTAGGATGGAGCTTGGTGGTAGCAATGATAGCACTAGGTTTTGCATCAATGATCCATCTCCCCCATTCTAGTTTTGACTCAGAAGAACCCGCATCTGATTCATAGGCTTTCACCTCAGTCACCGACGATTGCTTCGAGCAACAATCAACAGTGTTATGCCAGGGGATCTTATGGAAGTCGCACCACTTCCCGATATCTTTCTTTATCTTTATGGTGTCCTTATTTGCTTACAGCTTGGACTGGTTATCCTAAGGTGGCCCGTCTTTTCTCTGTCCTTTGTTTTGCAGGTTGGGGCCACCCTTTCCTGGATTTTATTGTGAGGGGTTCCAAGGCCCAAATTGCCGTGTCTTTTGTTTGAACTTCCGCTCGATTTTGACGGCATATCGGTAGGCCACGTCCAAGGATGATATGTCTAGAAAATCCATTTTGGCCTGGATGTATCTATGTATACCACCATGTTACTTGAGCACCAGATGTCGCTCATAATATTTGATACCCAACTTGGTGTGCAAGGTATGGAAGATATTTGTGAATTCAGGCAATGCTTGGTCTCTTTCCTGTCACAGTGTGGTCCATTTTATGTACAGGTAGTCATAACTTTCAACAGGGTAGTATTGTTTCTTAATAGAATCCTTGAAGGACTCCTAGGTGACCACGACTATAAATAATGAGGGTTCCTCTGTTTCCTTTTGCTCACAAAAAATTTCCCACCAATCTTTGACATGGGGAACGACTTTGAGGAGAGAAAAAGTAATCTTTTCTCTATTTGAGAAGTTATGTACAGAGAAATAACCTTCTAGAAGATTAAACCGTTTGTCTACAACATCTACGTCTATATGACCTTCAAATATAGGAATAGCAAAGTTGATTTGTACCTTGAATGGGGCGATGCCTCTATTTGAGGAAGATGCGTCGCCTGTTGGTAGTCGTCGAAGGATTTGCACAAAACTATCCATCATCTCATTCCTCTATTGCGTGAGGGCTTCCTCGAGCAACATTTTGAAGGGATCTATTGTCCCATCGTCTTTCTTTTATCCCACCATCGGAGGTCTTTTAGGTATGCGAGATATTTTTTCCTCAAGAGAAACAAGCTCGAGACCCAATTCTTTGTACCCGGACCTCGTTGGGGACATGCATTAAGAATGACAAGGAGCAGACCAATCTGATGCCACTAATCCATATTTTATGAGAAGAACGAAATGGATACATATCATTATCAAAATATGCTTAACACAAAATAATTGATATACAATAAAACTAGTTTCTATTCAATAAGGAAAGAAGATGAAACTGTAAAATGTAGTGGAAAACAAGCTTGCTAGAATGGTGGCGGATTATCTCTGAGAAGAGATGTGACAGTTGTGCTCATTCGAAAGAAGACGATTACAATGAGGCTTTGAAGGACTTTTTACAATAAACAAGAATTTAAAAAACCCTAGACATCCAAAACCCTAACCCTAGGAGATGAAGCGCCAAAAGTCATGTGGGCCCTGTTTGGGTAAGTTAGTACATCAACTTCCCGGGGTCGTAAATTTTGCATACAATCTCCATTTTAGGTGCATGATAGCCCATTGGAAAGGTCTATTCGAGGACTACACTTTTTTTCATTAGACACTGACTATGTAAGTAGGCTCACTATGGTGATCCCTAAAAACGTTGTTTAGGTCCTCAAAACGACCCCGAAAGTCAGGGACCCGAAAACTAGGAAAAAACTGCCAAACTAGAAAACTACCAAAATGAGCCAGTTGGAATAGGTGGGAGGCCACCGACATCCATCTGGATCATTGATGTCAACCCTTGGAGAGTGATATTTCAGATTGACGTCAAACCTTGGAGAGTGATATTGTATATTGATGTCAACCCTTATAGATTGATGTCAACCCTTGAGTATGTCTGATAACACATTCCCGTAGCTCTATATGTATGGGTAAGGGATCTGAGTTTATTTGAGGTATAAAGTCATGAATATAGGTGAATATGAAGGTAAGAATAATCTATATGGATAGTACATGTCATTCTATTCACGATAATTTGTGGTACGTCACACAGTTCCTCACAGTTGAGGAGATATGGCTTAGTAAAGTTGGAGAACCCTTTAGAGTAATCTAGAAGCCCCTAGAAGGTCAAAAAGAAGTCAATTATTCTATAAGCTCCTAGAAAGTCATCAATAAATTCCCTAGTCAAAGTGGTTGAAAGAGAAATCAATTAAATAATAAAGTGGTTACAACAAGAAATTATTTATGGGTAAAGTAGTTGTAACAAGAAGGTTTAATGGTCAAAGTGGTTGAATAAAAAATTAATTAATTATGGGTAAAGTAGTTGTAACAAGAAGGTTGAATAGTCAAAGTGGTTGAGCAAGAAATTAATTGATTATGGGTAAAATAGTTGCAACAAAGTATTTATGATATGAATAGTTAAGGAAAAGTTAGTTGCAACAAGAAAGTTGGTTAGCCCTAAATTAAGGAGAAGAGGTAAAACAGTTACAAAGAAACTTCTAGAGGAAGGCACTTGGAAAAGTATAAATAAGAGAGAAAGGGACTCTTATTAGCACCTATTTTTTGAGAATATTGAATATATATAAGTGACTGAGGTAAAAAAAGAGATCTAAGGATAATTTCAGAGGGAAGGTGAAGTAAAGAAGGCTGGAAATTCAAGGGAGGATAAAGTCTTTTGATGATGCTTTCTAAGGTATGTTATTTACAGGTCATCTCACCATTTTCGCAATAAATTTGTTTCGAGAATGATTAAGATAGAGAAAATAAGAGGCTATTGAGAAAACATATTGATGTACCTGTTGGTTACTATTCCTCTATACTGTCTAAGTTTGTTGACCCAGGGTTCATGTCTGTTCGGGTTTCTAACAAAGCCTCTAAAACTATCGACCCTCCTGGTAAACCAAAAGGCAACATAACACACAAAATGCGTTGCGCAGTCTCACCCGAGGTAGCTTTAATGGGTGGCTATAAGACTCATGTGTTTACAACCTAGGATTGCGTGTGATATATGAGAGATAAATATTAAACCACTATTACAACCGTAACTACAATATACTTCCATTTACGAATACGCAGGAAATATAACAACTTATTCATTAAGCATAACAAATAACTACTCAAAAGATGATAAATATATGCATGCATTCATCACACAACACAGATGTTACTGTGGTTCACCCCCTCCTAGGATATGCCCACAAATATTTGGCTCTCAGCTCTTTTATTATATTCTTTCCACATCTGCAGCACCGCGCGCTTAGAACAACTCATAGTCGGGTAAGATCTATATGAGGCAGACTAGATCACACTAGGCTCCCCAACCTACATTATAACCCTCAATATCTACCTTCTTTTCTCTTCCTCAACTCAACATCTTATACAAAATAGATCATACAACAAAATATTACCTATCGTAACGAATCATACATTACTAAAAACAACTCTCTCTACAATAAAAACACTGATAATAATCCGAACCCCATAGTATAACCCCCTATGATACCTAAGTATATATATTTATATGTTTCTGGCTCTTCAGCGATTAAAATACATTACCAAAACCCTAACCCTAGCATCGTTAGGTCTTCCATGCATGCGCGTGTGTTGTTCCTCCTTCCAGCTGTTGCTTTCCTCGAGCATGCTTTCTTTCTCAAAATCACCTTGCCTTTCCGCCTTGGCATTTTGCCTTTGGCCTGCCTCCAATAGGCCCCCAACACTAACATGTGGCTCATCCCAAGCCACCTAAACTTTGTGTGCTCCCTAGATCTCCTTGGTGATCGCTTGGAACTTTGCCTTGAGCTCTGCTACCCGTGTCTGTGCCTACGCAGTCTTCTCCTTGAGTGTGTCCACTATTTGGAATGCAATTTAATCACTAATCAATTCCACGCATTGTGCCTGGGTCTGTGATATACTTCCCTTAGCTTCCTCTACTTGTGCTAAGACTTCTGCTATCCGTTCTTGCAATGGTTCCATATGAGCCTGCTGCTCCTATTTCTGGGTTTGCACAGTAGTTAGCTCTGCCTGCAATCTCTTCATGTCCTGCGCCCCTTTGACATGTTCTATAATTGGAATTATCTTCTTCCTCTGCTTGAGTTCTTGTATCACTACGTTGATACTTTCTTCTCCCTTGTCCCAATTTTGGACCTGCTGATCCTCCTCTAATCTAGTCCAAAGCTGTGCTACTTTATCGAACAAGTCAGATGCAGTGCTGACCTGCAGTTCTATCTCCTTCAGTTGCGTTGTTTATTCCTGCTTCCTTTGATCCTTCACTACTGGTGGAGTGGTTGGTGTGAGCTGTTCATGGAGATTTTCTATCTCCTTATGATATTGATCAATTGTCTGCACAATCCGATCAATATTTTCTACTGCTATGATTTCATCTCTCTGCACAACTTGTGGAATCTTCTCGTAAGTTCATGCCACTTTCTATTCCAATCATTTTATGCTCTCCCTTTCCTCCTGGGTCTCATATTTAGACTACTCATAGAATATTTTTAGCATGCCCCGTTTCTCTATTGCCTTCTGCAATTCGACTAAGTCTCTATGTGTGCGAGACTGTACCTCGTGGTTTATGCTAACTTGCAACTTGTGGAGTGCCCTAGTTGACATCCATGTTAGCACTAGTTGGATTTGGATTAAGTCCTTCAAGGGTGTCTGCCCCACAATCTCATCCATGTGCAACATACTGGGTGTGATGTGGAATGTTGCGTTCGGGTGCGGTAATGGATGGACTGGATCTCGTTCTTCTACTTCCACTCTTTCCTCCATTTGCGGTGCTGATGGTTCTGTTCCCATGCTGCTTGTTGTCTTCCCTTCCCTGATTTGCTTGAGGAGCTTCCACATGTCTGCCAATTTCTCTTCAATCCTATCCCTGTGGTGTGCAACATGGTCAAAATCCTTGGATAGACAATCTTGGACCATTCAGGCTATCATTTCTCTATCGTCATCTGTGGTCATATACTCTGGCGGTGTTCTTTGTGCCTTCATTTTCTTGCGCATGCCTCCTATCTGCATGGTTGGCCTCTTGTTTCCCTCTGGTTCCTATGGGTTGGGACTTACTGTGGTCTCTTGTGCAGGCTCGATCTATTTCTGCTGCTCCTTGGTCGACTGCATCTTATCCTTCTTCCCATTCTGGGTCCCTGTCTTTATTGGCCCTTCATTTGTCTATGTTGTTTTTCCCTAGACCATTCTTGATCTCTTGGGCACTTGGATTTCTTGAGGCTATGTTTCTCCGCGCCTTGCCTCTTCTTCTGCTGTTCTTTCTGGCAATTCTTGGGTGATGGCTGGAATCCTCCATTCATATTCCTAGTCTTTGATTACTAAGTCGATGTCACCCTCTATGATACAATAGCGCATATGCAACCACTACTTATCAAGATCCTTTCGTGCTTGTATCCACATTGTATGTCTTGTAGCCCTAAAGTTGGCGATGTATCCATATCATGCGACAACCTCTGGTGTTATTCTCCACATCTTGGATATGGCTTATTGTAGGTCGCATAGGTATCCTTCAAAGATGGACCCGTTTGCCCCTTTTCACCTAACATTTGGCCTGACTCTGAGCAATAAATATCCTGCTCCTTGATTTGGTTTGGGTCTGGTACAAAAAACTACATACCTTGGCTCTTTCCATCCCATGAAGGCTATTGATGTGATCAACCATGAGTAGTGAAACTTTGTTCCTAGATCCTGCAAGGATCCTGCACATCCTTGCAGTCATCCAGGAACAGGTTCAAGAGGTATGGTTCCCAAATCACTGTGGTGCCTTCTGCGCACTGAGCTGCAATTGTGACAACTCCAACTGGAACTTCCTCCCTATGACATTTTATTAGCATCTTGCATGCTAAGAGTTTCGCACCCAATTGTGTCATGACATCATTGATCCTCTTGATGATGATCCCTCTCGTCCCCCTGTCGGTTCCATAATTCTTCTTAAGCTCTTTTTCTAGCGCTTTATCCCTAGATTTTTCATCCAAAACATGCATGGGATCCATGCCCCGAGATGGAAATCCTGTTATGTTGGCCATAAGATCTATGTCTATGGAGACTATCTTGTCCAACCAGATATCCCCTCCATGTGTGATTGCTAACAACTATTTGACGCATGTGGTTGCGTGCTGACCTCTCCCAAAATGTGGTAGGTCCAACAAATCTAAAATTCCTATCTTCTCCAACCCTGTTGCCCATTGGAGTGGCTGACTAATCGGTTCCCCAAATGGATTTGTGCCTACCGTCTCTATGTATACCCTCTTTGCAAGTTCTGGAAACTTGTCTTCATTTGCTACATCGTGATATGAGAATTTGAGCTTTCCTATATAACCCAGCAGGCCTGGTCCTACCTGTACCCCATCTGGTATCCGCAGTTGAATGATTTCTGCTGCAGGTTTCTTGCGAGGTGACCTGGGTATCTGTATCTTGTCTTTCTGTGGCGGTGGTGGCTGGCTCGAAGTTCCAACAACTTCTGGTTGTTCCTCAGTATACCATTCTGACCAACCCATGGCATCGTCGACTGTTCCTTCTTATGGGTGGTCTGATATGGTCGTTTGAGACTCGTCTGGGTCAACTGCTGATTCCCAAATCAACGCCATTCCATTAACTCTTAGAGCTACTTCGAGGTTCTTTGGTTGCGCCTTCTTAAGGGTTTCTGTGTCCTGGGTCTGTGGCTCTTGTATTTCTACTAGGCCATCTATATTTGTACCCTTGGGTGATGGATGTGGGATTTCTTCCAGTATAGTCGTTGGGTTCACGAGTGCTGTGTCTGGAGATTGAATTTATTCAACATTGACGATCTCTAGCTGCTTCTATTCACCTTCTTCCATATGTACCCGTGACCTGGTTTTGACTTTGGTTGGCCTGACACTTTGACTTTCTTTTGTTTGCTTGGGTGGTGCCATGGCATGGAATATCGAACGTTTTCTGAATTTGAATGGTCTCTGTGATCTTTGTGAACTCACTCTGTGCTCTTTAGCCTCTATCGCTCTCTATCTGCTTTCTTTTCGCAAATAGACTGTTTTCTCCCGCGTTCGTGTGTTGTATGGGTTTTCTATGAAGCTTGTCGATGACGCTTCCTTCATTATGGGTTTAATGCACCTTATCTACGGGTTCAATGCACCTCTGATGGTTTCGTACTTTCCATTACTTTTCCTTTCCATATCCAGTTGGTGTGATTAATGTGGCCTCCCATCGGTCCTTGCCTTCCTTTACTTCGGCCTAGTGCTGCTACGTCGTACTACTTTTGTCGACTTTCCTTTTCCCACTTGTTTCCCTTATGTATGTGACCATTGTACTTCTCCTTGCCATGTTTGTGTTCCTAAGTGTGTGTGCCCTTTCTATCTTTGGTGCACTATGCCCTCTTTGGTTCTTTTTCAATATATTGTTCTTTTTTTTTTTACTACGCGGTGGGTGGTCGACTGTCCTTGTACAGCTTCAGTCGGCTCCCATTAATCATCCCTATGAGTTATGTGCCTAATAAGTCTTTCAACTGTACAACTCCTCCATCTGTGACAACTTTTACTTCATACGATTTTAGCCAATGCATTCTTAGCTTTCCTGGGTGTTGAAACGATTTGCTCTCATACATAAATACTAGATATCATTCCTTGAAAGTTTTCTTCTTTATGTGTCTATCATGCCAAGCTTTGTCCCTTGCTTTCTGAACTTGCTGGTGGAATCCTGCTTAGATCCGGTCTTCCTCCATGGTCATTAACTGATTTAGTTGCTCTTGTACCGCGCCTTGTTCTGTCATTTGTGTAATTGCTGCTACGCGTAAGCTTGGTACTAAAAATTCTAATGAAACCACTACTTCTTGGCCATAGACTAGTTTAAATGGTGTGTGCCCTGGCAACTTTTTGTACATAGTCCTATAGGCCCATAATACTACTGGTACTTTGAGGTCCCATTCGTCCCTGTTGAAGTTACAGATATTTTTCAGCGCGTTCTCCAGGATTTTGTTAAATGCTTCCACTATTCCATTTACCTATGGATGATATGACATGCTTTTTTGATGATGGACTTCAAACTCTTCAGTCATAGCACTGATGGAGCTGTTTATGAAGTGCATTCCATGGTCACTCATCAAAATTCTTGGACACCCAAATTGAGTGATGACTTTCTCAAATAAGAAGTGTGCTACTGTTTCTGCACTGCAATCCTTCACTGGTGCGACTTTTGCTCATCTTGTTAGTTATTTTGACGCGATGATAATGTACCTTGGTCTTGTTCTTTTTGCTGGTGGGTTGATTGGTCCCACAAAGTCTATTGCCCACTTATCAAATGCCTGTAATTTTACTTGTGGTAGTAATGGCATCTCGTCCCTTCTATTGGGTTTGCCTACTCTTTGACATACATCGCATCTTTGACAATACTCCTTCGAGTCTCTATGAATCATTGGCCACCATAGTCCCAGGCGCTGCACGGTATCTTTTCCTGCATAATTACCTGCTATTGTTCCTTCATGGGCTTTTGCTAAACTCATGGTCTTTCGTGTTCTAACACATATCTTCACAAGATGCTATCTGCACCCCTTTTGTATAGGTGTCCTGCAATTAGTTGATAGTTGGCAACGCATAATACTAGGTTTTTATTTTGCGTTGTGTTATACTCTTGCGGCTCAATACCTGTGCTCAAGTACTGAATGATATATGCAAAGTGTTCATCAATGATCTGTACTGAAAATAGCTGTGCATCTGGAAAGTTTTCCTCTAAATTCATAGGTTCTTCTCCATTTGTGACTCTTGATAGGTGGTCAGGTCCTGCATTTAATTTTCTTGGCTTGACTATTACTTCAAAGTCAAATTCTTGAAATAGTGGTAACCAAGAACATATTCTCCTCCCCAACACTGGCTTGTTGACTAGATATTTCAGGGCTGAGTGATCTATGAATGTATTAAAGTGTTTCCCCAATAAGTAATGTCTGAATTTTTGTAGTGCATAAACCATGGCTAGGCCTTCCCTTTCCGTAGTGTTATAGTTCTGCTCCGATTCTGACAACTTTCTACTCACAAATGCTATCGGGTGATCAAAGTATCCCGCTCCTGGCTGTGCCAAGATAGATCCGAGTTCTATGGCTAATGCATCAACATGCACATGGAATGTCTTCACCCAGTTTGGAAATACTAATATCGCGTGGTGACCATATTTTCCTTCAGGGTATCCAGACCATGTTGGCACTCATCGTTCCACTGAAACTTTTTGTTCTTTCTTAGAATCTTTTCCATTGGTGCAGTAATCTACGCATATCCTTTGATAAATTTCCTATAGTATCCTATGTGGCCCAACGTCACTCTTAGATGACAGACTATTTTTGGTGGTGGTAAGTTAAGAATTACTACAATCTTTGTAGGATCTATTAATAAACCCTGTTTGCATACTATATGGCCCAATAATACCCCAAACGGTGTTTTGAATATGCATTTCTTTATGTTCAGTGATATCTGGCACTGCCTACATCTTTCTAGAATTAGGCATAAGACTTCTACATGGTCTTTCAACAAACTGTAGACTGTTCAATTGTCCAGGTATACTTCTAGGAACTGATGGATGAATTCCTTAAACACAACAATGACTACTCTGGAAAAAATTGCTGGTGCATTCTTCAGTCCAAACGACATGACTGTGTATTGGTAGGATCCCCATTTTGTCACAAATGTGGTATTGTATTTGTCTTCTTGTGCTATCTTGATCTGATGGTAGCCTGAGAACCCATCAGCGAACGAATAAGATTTATGTCTTCCTACATTCTCTAGCACCTCATCCATGAAAGGTGTAGGGAATGGGTCGTGTAGGCAGGCATAATTCAACTTCCTCAAGTCAACGCATATCCTAATCCATCCTCGTTTCTTGTTTTGAACTACCATTGAGATTATCCATTTTGATTCTTTGACCGGTTCTATGAATCCAGCTTTGAGCATCCTATCGATCTCAGCTTTTACTTTATGCTTATATATTGGATTCAATATGTATGGTCCCTGTTTGATCGATCTCGCTTCAGGTTTGAGTGGTATCTTCATTTCTCCTATCTCTCTAGATATACCCCTCATCTCTGTAAATGTTGTGGGAAACAAGTCATTGTACTCGCGCAGTAACTCTGTTATGATTTCTACTGTATGCTCATCCTAGTAGTCACCAATGTTGGCCATCTTGGGATTCTCGACTGTCCCAATGTTGACTTTCTTTACTTTGATCGACACATAAATGAATTCTGATTCTATGGGTGGTCCTTCCACATCTCTTTCTCGTTCCGCTTCTTCAATCTCAATATCACATGGATCGTCTTGATCTGGTACTTCCTCTTGTACATGGTAACATGACAATAGTGCCTTGAATGTCTGTTTGTTCTGTTGTTGTTCTTTTGTGATAGATTCTAATTCAGGTTCTTTGATGAATATCACTCCTCTTATCCATTTAAGTGTGACATCTATGTTGGGGTTCTCATGCTTGAATGAGAAAGTGACTGTAAAATTCTGTTGCAATGTCGTCTAGGTCGTAGTTACTTTGCACAATTCCTGGTCTGTATACCAATTCACTGGTATGCCTTCTAGAGTGTGTATAAAATGATGAGGCCATTCCTCGGGGGGTGTCAACTTCCACAATGTTCTACACTTCTCCAATCATTCCACTGGTGCCCCTTGTCCATCATACTTCTGCTGCTTGTTGTTTTTCTATTCTGCGCCAAACCTTATGTGCAACAACCGCTTACATTGGTACCGATATGTGATTGTCTCTTTGTGTGCACCCCACCATTGTGCAGGTGTGGCCTTAAGTGCTAGATCAAGTGCTAACAATCCCTAGTTCTCTAAGACTTTTTCTTCATACTATGCTAAGAATGTTTCCAAATCATTGATTCCATGAAAACTGGGTGATTCTCTGATTTTGTGCCTACCCATCCTACTGCGCGGTCTATTCGTGCACATCTTCTCATGGATAATTCGTGTAGCCTTTTTTGCCAGTTCTCTAAACTGATATTTGAGTCTATTTCACATGAGGTAATGCTACGCCAACTGAGTATCCCGTCTGTAGTTGGATTTACATAATCCTCATTGAGCGCAATTGTTATGTACAACTGGCCGATTTCCTCTAAGTCTAGGCAAGTAGGTTCTACAAACCTCTCCCCTTTTGATGGGTCTAATGGCGCGATGACCCTGTATTCTCCTGACTCAAATATCATTTTCCTGGTCTTCAAGTTGAATATGGCATGGTTGTCAAACGCCCAATCTAGACCAAGCAATGCTGGATAAGGTGTGGTGCCATCCACTATTTCAATGAATTCAAAATCTGCTTTAGTGCGCACTCCATCTAGGTCTACTGTCACTCCTTTGAGTTTACTGATTGGTCAAACTCTGTGTTGGTTTTCCAGTTTCAATTGAACAGGTGAATAGCCTAATGTGGGCTCTCCCATGCATTTCCATTTCTTCTTTGGTAATACATTAATTTCAGATCCTAGATCCAGTATGATGTCTCCCATGTTGAAATCTCCGATTTTGGCATTCAGTCTGAAATCCCTACTGGTTCATCTCCTTGTATGTAGGTGATTGACAATTTTTGGTTATAGTTTTTCTTCCGTCTCGATGCTACATTTTTTAGTATGTTTTGCAATATTTTCACAGATGATGGATCATTTAATACTTTTACACATGATTGAAAAAAAAATTTGATTGTACTTGCTTGTCCCTTGGGTTGCATTTCATTGGTATGATCCAATAATGAGGCATCTCGTACTCTAGTGCTTCCTTGTTTTGCTGCACAATTGAAGTCGATGATATGTCTTCCTTCTGAAATTCTTGTCTAGCTTCTTTAAACATCACCTTCTCATTCTGCACATTGAACTGTTTCCTTGGTTCGACGTTCTTCTTTATCCAGTGGTTTTGTACTGGTTCTTGTTGAGCTGCGTCATTTCCTTTTTTAGCTTCTCCACGAGTAACTATATTGATGTTCCGTCCTTCCTCCCTTGCTTTGGCTAAAATCCATTGAACATTTTGGTTGTTCTGGTTCCTCTTTTCTTGGATCTTTACTAATATTGTTGGACACTCCTCTATATCATGGTCCAATGTGCAACAATACATACAAGTTGCTGGTGGAAGCAAACATTCTCTTGCATAATGTCCCGGTTGTTGACAATTGTGGCATATTACTGGTCCTCTACTGTTGAAAAGTCAACAAGAAATGTCCCACTAGTCAACCTTTGAACTCAAATTTCCTATAGCTAACTGATTTTCTAATTTATTTTCCCCTTAAATAAATTGGACAATAAATATTAATCTATTATCTCATAATTACTTGAAAATAGTTAACTGAAATGGAAAATCAGTTAGCTATAGGAAATTTGAGTTCAAAGGTTGACTAGTGGGACATCCAGGTCGAATTAGTTGTAACTGAGTGATTCGAAGTTGTAACAGAGTTGGATGTGTAGTTATGTGAGTTGTGAAGTAGTTTAACTCAGTTAAGTGAGTTAAGCTCAGTTGCACTAGTTGTAACTGAACTTAAACTAGTGAGAGATCAGTGAATTAATTATTAATTAATTCACAATCAGTGATCTCACATGCAACTGAAGATTTACCACTATTAATTACATGCATGTCAGATCCAGTGGAGACCCAGTTGAGATAATAGGTGAAAGGGACACTTTGGCTATCAGTTGTGATTTGAGTGAAGTGCATTCATGAAGTCACACACACAGTGGATGTGCCCATGAGGAATGCACAACCTAGGCAAGAGGATTTTGAATTCATTTGCAGGTTTTCAATTAGCAGAGATTGCGCAGAGGAGGCAGGTTATCTGGAGGCAGTAAATTGGCACATACATTTGCCAATTTTTGTATGACAGTGTGAGATGATTGTTATTGAACTGAGAGCTCTTGGATTAGATTTTTGTATGAGATTGTTTCATGAACCATGATATAAACATAATATATGATAGTGGGGGTTTTAGCTTTATGCTTTCCCGGTAAAAACATCTGTGTTATGTGTGATTGATCTTTCTTCTTGATATTGCAATTGGCGATCGTGTTTTAAATTCCGCAAGAATATTAGTAGAAGCGATTCTATATTTAATAGTGACATATAATTGTTAGATCAGGAGAATCTAGGCAATACATAAATTGTATTGAAATTTCTACATGGTATCAGAGCGCAGAAGATTGCAGAAGCCGAGTTTGTGATTGGATAGAATTTGAATTTGCAGAAAGACTTTCTTGGTGCTATAGATGATTCAAGATGGAAATGGATTTCAATGGCTTGAGGTTAGAGTATGCACTCTAGGGAAGCTCTAACTATATTTCTTGGAAGGGTAGGATGGAGGCAGTACTCGAAGACAATGGCTTGAATGAATTCATTGACAAAGATGTTCCTAAGCCAGATGCTATAGATGCTGCAAATCTTGATGCATGGTAAAAGAAAGTGGCAAAGGAGAGGATGATCCTGTTGGAGGGAGTACGAGACCACATTGTTTCAAACCTCCATGGTAAAGCCACACCATATGCAATGTGGAAGGATTTGACACATCTATTCCAAAACAACAACGACCATAGGAAATTGGAGCTCAAATATAAACTCAGGAAGATCAAGATGGAGAAGGGCGACTCCATTCCAAAATATCTCACGAAGTTTGTCCAATGTCAAGATGAGTTGGGGAGTGTGGGAATAATAGTCGCTGATGATGATTTGGTGAGCTTAGCACTCCTAGGACTTCCCAAGATTTGACAAAGTTATCAAGACTCTATCAATGGAAGGGAAAAATTGCCAGTTTCAAAACGACTATGGTCGGATCTATTGCAGGAGGAGTTCAAGCGGAACACCAGAGATGGCTCTTCATCAAAGCATGATGATGAAGAGGATTTTTCTTTGGCTACCAAGGCAAGGAGAGGGAAGGGGAAGAAATTCGATTCAAAATCTGAGTCTAAAGGAAAGAAGCTAGATTTGTCCAAAGTGAAGTGTTTTCACTATCACGAACATGAGCATCTCGCTACTAACTGTCCGCAGAAGAAGAAGAACAAGAAGGTTGTTGGAGATGCATCTGGTGAGGCCCTTGCCTTGCAATTTGAACTTGAGTTCTCTTTGATCACATGCATGGCTTCAAGTGCATTGGGATCTGTGTGGTATTTGGATAGTGGTGCTTCCTTCCACATGACGGGAGATAAGGAGATTTTCAGTGACTTGGAGGAGAAAGATCTCAAAATGCATATATATATGGGTGACGATGGACGATACAATGCGACCGACATTGGTACCATTACCTTTTAGAGGGATTCAGGTAAGCCATTTCAATTGAAAGATGTTATGCATGTTCTAGGTCTGAAGAAAAACCCGGTCTCAGTCGCAATGCTAGAGGACAGAGGCTATGATGTTGTTTTCAGCGATGGAAAATCTTTCCTGCAACATAAAAGAATGGTTCAAGTCAAGAATATAGGGATTCAAGTTAAGAATCTCTATGAGCTAGATGTAGATGGCTGCATTTCCATGATGGGCAAGGCAGAAAAAGTGGTGAGCCAGGATGAGGGTGAATTATGGCACAGACGATTGGGCCATCTTCATCACAGAGCCTTGAAAATCATGCATCAAATATCTATTGGATTTCCAATGGGAACACTTGCTCAGTTAGATCAGTGCAATGGTTGCACCATGGGGAAGTATGTAAAGTCCACCTTTCATGAAAAGGAGAACCGTGCTTTGGTGATTCTAGAGAAAGTTCACACAGACGTCTGTGGACCATTCTCGGTTGCTTCAACAAAAAACATAACTATTATGTTATTTTTGTTGATGGATTTTCTTGTAAATGCTGGATCTTCTTCATGCAGAAGAAGGATCAAACATTCTCAAAGTTTTGTGAGTTTAAATCATTGGTGGAGAAAGAGTCGAAGAAGCAAGTGAAGGCTCTGAGGAGTGATAATGGTGGAGAATACATCTCTAACAAATTCAAAGACTTCTACAACAAAGAAGGAATTCAAAGAGAACTCATAGTGCCTCATAACCCACAACAAAATGGGGTCATGGAGAGGAAGAACAAAATGATCATGGGTGCAACACGAGTGATGTTGCATGATCAGGGCCTACCAATGCATTTGTGGGAGGAAGCATGCAATATTGCAGTTTATGTGAAAAACCATTGTCCTCATAGAGTACTTGGCATGAGTACACCTGAAGAAGCTTTCAATGGTAAGAAACCTGATGTTTCTCATTTTAAGATTTTTGTCTCATCTGTTTATGTGCATGTGACCAAGGATGCCAGGAAGAAGCTGGAATTGACTGCTGAAGTTGGGATATTTGTGGGGTACAAAAAAACACCCCATAATTATCGTGTGTATTTTCCTAACAGTAAGATGACTGTTATGTGACAGGATATAAAATTCGATGAGGGGAAAGCCATGCGGTTGTTGCTTGAGAGGGAGCTAGACTTGCATGTAGAGGAGGAACTACTGGTTCCCAAAGATGAGTCTCAAGATGTGGACCAGCCACATGAGGAGGTTCATGGAGTTGAGGAATCCACTCAAGCAGAGCCATCCATCATAAATGGTAGAAAGCGCACCACAGAAGCTGATAGATTGAGACTAGATGCTGCATAGAATGTAGGAGCCCCTACTTCACAGCGCAGACAGAGACAGTCTCCTGACCGATTTACTAGATACATGGCTCTCATGAGAAAATGTATTGTGATTGAACCATCTTCTTTTCAGGAAGAAGTGCAAGAGCCCACATGGGTAGATGCAATGGTGGAGGAGTATGACTCCATTGTCAAAAACAGTGTTTGGGAAATTGTTCCAAGGCCAATTGATAAATCAGTGGTGGGTTCGAGATGGATCTACAAGAGTAAGATTTTAATCATTGTTCTTTATGTTGATGATTTAATAATGACTGGTGATGAGCAACTGATACACTCATGCAAGGAGGACCTTGAAAAGGAGTTCAAGATGAAGGATTTGGGCCTCCTTCATTATTTCCTTAGATTGGAAATATGGCAGCGAGATGGTGAACCTTTTGTGTCTCAAGGAAAGTATGCAAGGGAGATACTGAGTAAGTTTAACATGGAGGGTTGCAAACCCATGGATAATCCTCTTCTAGGAAATTGGAGGAAAGAGGATGCTACTTCTATAGAGGTAGTGGATGCTACTGTTTATCGACAATTAGTGGGTTCGCTAATGTATTTAGTGAACACGAGACCAAACATTTGCTATGCGGTTAACCATTTGAGTCAAGCGATGGTTAAGCCTACCAAGCTCTTTTGGAAGGTAGGTAAGCATGTCCTGAGATACCTGAGGGGCACATCTGAGTATGGCTTATGGTACAAATATATGGATGAGGTGAAGTTGCATGGCTTCATGGATGCAGATTGGGTAGACAACCCAACAGACAGAAAGAGCACATCAGGGGGGATCTTTAGTATCGGATCTACAACTGTTTCTTGGTATAGCAGGAAGTAGAGATCTGTGGCACTCAGTTCAGAAGAAGCAAAATACATGGAAGCGAGTCAAGATGCATGTGAGGCTATCTGGATGAGAAAGATATTGGTTGGTTTGTTTGGTTCTCATTTAGATCTGACTGTGATTCATTGTGATAATCAGAGTTGCATTAAACTCTCGATTAATCCTGTGTTTCATGATAGATCTAAGCATATATATACTCGGTATCATCATCTCAGAGATTTTGTGCAACATAAGATCATGTTGCTTCAATACATTCCTATGAAATATTAGGATGCAGACATTCTAATGAAGGTGCTCACTAGGAGAAAATTTGAATACCATAGAGACAGGATTGGGGTGAAGGATAATCCCTTTCTTGTTGAGAGGGAGTGTTGAAAAGTCAATAAGAAATGTGTGTCTAATTTATTTTTCCCTTAAATAAATTGGACAATAAATATTAATCTATTATCTCATAATTACTTGAAAATAGTTAACTGAAATGGAAAATTAGTTAGCTATAGGAAATTCGATTTCAAAGGTTGACTGGGGGGACATCCAAGTCGAATTAGTTGTAACTGAGTGATTTGAAGTTGTAACAGAGTTGGATGTGTAGTTATGTGAGTTGTGAAGTAGTTTAACTTAGTTAAGTGAGTTAAGCTCAGTTGTACTAGTTGTAACTGAACTTAAACTAATGAGAGATCAGTGAATTAATTATTAATTAATTCACAATCAATGAGCTCACATGTTATCTTGCAGTGTTCTTCTGTCCTGCATGTGGTACACCAAACAACTTCTCATTTGTCCTTGTTCTTATTTTGGTTTAGTTGAAACGTTAAGTTCTTCAGATCCTCCTTTAGTTCTTTGATAGCTGGGTCTATCTGCTGGTACTGGTTCTCTTCCAGTTGAAAGGCTTCCTACAGAGCCTTTGCCTACATCTGGAACTTCTATTTTCATAGTGGATACTTTAAGTGTGGGAGCAGTGAGTTGAAAAACAAGTGTCAATGTTGCATATCGGTCATGAGATATTTTAACTTTCCCTTCAGTCGCTTGAATCTATGATCAATCTACCATACAGATTCTCCTCGTTTCTGTCTTATTTCGATCATCTCATTCATGTACTGATCCTCTGAGCTCAGCTTCTGGAACTCATTAATCAATAACTTCTTAATGTATGCTAGTGTCCTTGTCATCCCAGGGGAACTATTTGCGTCTAAACTCATGTACCAGTCTAGTGCGCGGTCTCTTAGTGTAATAGCTAGTTGCGCAAGTTTGGTATCTTCATCAATGATCTATTTTTCTTCCCAGATCTTTTCACAAATGAACAAGTGTTTCTCAGGGTCTTCTGCTGCTTCTCCTTGAAATTCTGGTAACCTGATGGTGGGATCGTGTCCTGCCATTTTGAACGCTGAGCTACTACCTCCACACGGTGTAGATACTTGACTAGTTCTACCTGAACTGGCTCCTCCAGTTGTTGTTCCTTGTGTAGATGCACTTCCTATTGTCTGACTGCTTTTGAACTTCGGTTGTCTAAACGATGGTGTTCTCTTTGGTGTATTAGTCGCACATGGGTTTATGGGTTCCACACTGACATTAATATGGATAGTATTGCTGCCTTCTCTTTTCACTCTTAGACCTCTCGTCTTCCTCTCATATGTTGCACACAAGATTTCCTCAATCTTCTCCATAGCCCGAAGATCCTCTACCTCTTCCTCATCACTCGCCAAGCCTTCCCTCGTGGCTATGACTCTCTTCTTGGTATTCACCTTGTATTGGTAGGGTACTCCACTATGTGTTTTTCCAGCTATCGCCATGATCTGCTTGATCTGGTCGTCGTCCATCATGATCGGGTCCAAGGGTTCCTTCTTTCCCTTATCCTTTCCTCCATCCATTTCTCCTTTCTATGTCAGTGCTTCCCCCCTTCCTGTTGGTTGTGGAGCCTGATTATCTTCCTAATTTAGAGGTATTTTTTCTTTCAGCCGTGTTTATACCCCATGAAGTATTTACACCCCAGAAATATGTACACTCTTCCACGCGGGGGAGTGTAGAGGGGGGGTACCCCCTCTGCGGGGTCCGGGGGGTCTGGGGGCAAGCGGGCCCCCAGCGGGGGTTCAGGGGTGAATCCCCCGAAGCAAAAATTGCCTTGTAAAAGTATATTGTAATTTCATTGTAAATATGGACCATTCATTATAAGGTCGCAGATCTAACGATAGAGATTATGTTAGGGTTTTTTTCCCTAGAAGGAAACCCTCTTTTATGAGGGAAATGTATTGCGGCTATGGTTGATGGTGAATATTGTATTCTGAGAGAGGAGACTGTGAGAGAAAGAAGAGGAAGTTATAACAGGTTTTGCTGTAGGTTGTATCCCTTCATTTGCTGGATAATAATAAAGGAAGGACCTGACAATTTCTCTGGTGGACGTAGCCCACACTGGGTGAACCACGTAAATCTGTGTCTCTCTTGTATTGTGTGTCTTATGTGTTTTGTT
>ML837370.1:0-10482 GCA_009831015.1 Picea engelmannii | reverse complement strand
AACCATCTAATCTTAATGAAGCAAGCTGAATTTTGGTTTCATCATATTGAATCTTTTGTATTCTAGAATATACTTCAATTTGACGTATCCAGTTATCTAACTTTTCAGCGTTAACTTCTCCATTATAAATTGGCAACTCAAATATTATATCAAGCTTTAATGAAGGAATTTGTGAAGGAGTTTTACCATGCCCATTCGGAAGATGTTTCGAACTGGTAGAAGAAGAAGAAGAAGAAGAATATGATGGAGGAGGAGAGGGTGGTGGAGAAGCACCATTCCCTTCATTTCCGCCTGGAGTTTTGTCACCACCGCCTCTCTTATGCATTGAAGGATTGGAGCCTTCACCCTGCGACATTATGTTCCATTCCATCAAGATCTTCATCATATCTCTCAACTCCATGACAGCCTCTCTGAGATCTCCATTTTCAGCCGGAACACGTTCATGACTTTCTGCACGAGCCATGTTTGGTGAATGTCTCTCTGAAACTTGCGGTGAATGAATCTGCTTCCTCCTTGTCGGATAAGAACTTGGCTCCACAAGTTGACCTTCTCCTCTTGTGAGTTTCAACCTTGTGAGCATCAGAAACAAAACTTGCAAACAATCAAGTCTTCAAAACCAGTGCTCTGATACCAACTTGATCTGTAAGTGAAGAAGACTTGAGAAACTTGAAAAAACTTATTGCAAGTGAATGTTATGTGTTTAAAGCAAAAGGATCAGTTTGCAACACATAAATTAAAGGATTACTTATGAAAATTACACATAGACAACAACATAATCATTGAACATAAACACATAAGAACAATAATTGATAAAGGAGTTCACCCCTCTTATGGGCTACATCTCCTGGTCCAACTTCCAATGGATCATTATTATTAATTGCTCAAAAAGTGCTAAAAAACATGTCTTACAATGCTTAAAATGACAAACCGACTGCTCCAATGGCTTCAGAGTGTCCCAAAACCCCTATCTGGGCTCTTTCGGCACCTCAATCGGTCGAAAAACGAAGAAGTTAGGCCTCCTGGAAGTCTCCCTCTTCAAGCTTGCTGTCTCTGGATCTACAATTCACACCCTCCTTGAATGAACCTGGCTCACACGCATTTTAAAGCGTGAAAACCCAACACCGGGCGCAACCATGCCAACGGTGCAAACCATAGAATGGTTAAGGGTGCGCCAACCCCTAACCACCTCGGCACCTGGGCGTATGGGTCATGTGACCTCACGCATGGATAAAAGTGGTTAAACCGCCATAACTGTTGGAACTCCTTTTCCCGCGCTCCGGTCATATGATAAACCACGGGTTTTATAACATAACCTCCCACGCGTTATACACAATGGTATAGTTTGAAAACATGGATTATATAATATGTAATACAATGGCGCATGATTATATTACAATGGTTATATGTGGTGTAATAAAACTATGGGTCGGGGCTAAGCCCCAGCCCATCCCCTCTCCGCTTTAAACTTTAAACAAAGTTAAATATATTTGGCACCACATAACTAACAAGACTCATGCGGTCGACACATTGGTCAGCGGAGGTTTGTCAAGGCTTACATAGTGGGGGAGGTCCGGGGGTCGAACCCCGTGGACTCCCATAATTTTACATACACCCATAAACCAAACAATGAGTGACACGTGGCAGTTCCAGATTGGTCCACGTGTCCTCATTCCATTCGCCATCCAACAGGCACGTGTCGACTCCTGACTTGCCAACTGTCAACCAACCATCATCTGCCACATCACCCCTATACGGTCGTACGACCTGTACGGTCTTGCCACGTCAGACCGTACGGACTGTACAGTCAGCACCAAAATTTTTGCCTATTTGCCTTGACGAACAGATCGTGATATCTTCTCCATACGACATCCATTTGACAAAGTAAATATACCACTGGAATCAGGAAGATGAGACAGACACAATGGCACTATTTTCGTCACATTCTGAGCACTTTGAAATTTGAGCAAAATTTGATCCCCTGATCATCTTGTTGGCTATATTGGCATATATCTTTGGTATATGGTTGAGGTACATGTTGGGTACATGTTGAGACATATAGTTGATGAGTTGGCACATGCATGAGGTGTATGATATGGCGATGTTGGTATGACTTGATGAGTCACAATTTGATCTATTTTTGATGCATGATTGGTACATACTTGGTACATTTTTAGAGGCACTTGTTGGTAATCTTGTTGGAGACATTTGTGAAGTATTTTTGGCACATGATTTATGGATGGTGTGGCATATATGACTTGGTATACTTTTAGAAGCACATCTTGATTGTGGTACATATTGTTGATGTTTGTGAGTAGTTTTGGTTGATGCACATCTTGGTGATATTGTGCATTTGGTTGAGATTTTTCTTGGTGAATAGATCTAATTTGGTTGATGAGATTTATGAGACAAGTTGTTGTGATAGAGTGTTTGGATAGGTTATTTGTACAGGTTTGGTGAATGGTTTATGCACTTGTTGATATTATAGGTTGACATGTACATGTTTTTATAGGTTGACAATGTTAGGTTGATAGTGACAGTGGTTGATTTAGTGGCAATGACAGGTTGTATACATTTGGAATTTACATTTTAGGACAAGATGATGGGGAAAGGAAAGGGTGTTGTAGCCTCCTTTTGGTTAGTGCCAGAGAATCAAGGAGTTGGATATTCCTTTAGGTTGGATCCTAAGAACTAGGTGGTTGTAGCCACCTTCTGGTTGGAGCTAGAGAACCTAGGGGTTTGTAGCCTCCTTTAGGTTGGATCCTAAGAAACTAGGGGATTGGAGCCTCCTTCTGGTTGGAGCCAGAGAATTGGAAGTTGGTGCTTCCTTGAATGTAATTCTTGACATATAAGAAAATAATTATGTGGTTTTATCCCACATTGGGTTTCCACATAAATATTGGTGTACTGTGTATTGTGTGGATGTGTTTATTATTGTTCATTATCCTCTGATGGATGTTAATGTTTATGATGAAACAATATATTGATGATGAACTGATGAACATTTTTGAATAAGTTGAAAGAATATACATTGTGGTTTAAAGGATTAATAAGTGGTATAAATTGCTCATTACTGATTTAGCCCCCCCTCTCAGTAATCCAACAAAACTATGTTCAACATGCAAAATGTGTCGAAGGATTTCATTAATATTGAGTCTTTGCCTCATTGTATTTGGTGTGGTGAGTATTGCAGGTATTGACTCATCGAATTCCACATTTTATGTAATATCTAATAGTTGTAGGGATCCCAAGCCTACCTCTATAATATGTAAATCTTCATCCAGTTTTGGAACCGTCACAGTTTCTTCCTCTTTTGCATTTAGTTGATTGTCATCTCTCAACTTGAACAAGATTATCATTTTGTTGACCCATTGCTGAATTGGAAAAATCATGTTTACTTCTTCTTTTACACCTAGTTGGTCTTCAAAACTCAACTCTAGTAGGGTTAGTAGAATATCGATCTATCACTCCACTAATTCTTTCTATCTTCTCAATTGATGAGGGTTTGCAACATCATGTTTCTCAACTCTCCTTATTTGTCACTAATCTCTTTCAATTTTTTTCAAGTCGATTAAGGGTTTATATCCTTCCATTGTTTTCTTGGCTATTCTCTTTGTTTCTCCATCAATCATGTACTCTCTTTCTCTCTTAGTTGATTCTTGTGTCCTTCATCTTATTGGCATACTTTCTTTATCCATTGATCTCTTTCTTCTTCGATAGGAGTCAACTAGGGATTTTATTCCTTTTAAAGGAATATCATGAGTAGTTACCCCCCATCACTGACCTTGAGTTTACTCCTTGTTAATGATGGAAATTATAACAATGATACCTATTTTCTCAGGAAATGCTCCCACTCTTCTTTCCTCTTTTTCCAATTGGTACAAACGGGTGTGTGCAAGAGAGGTCATGCCTTAACTATATGACCAACTCCTTTATCAATCAGAAATTTGTGCAAGAAAGTTGGTATTGTGCAAAGGAAACTATTGTGAAAGTCATCATAGAATATTATTGATGTCATCTAAGTATGTTCTTTCTTCGATTACTTGTTCCTCACAAAAGTATTCCACAATATTCTCAACCCACCTATACAAGTTTGTTTGTCCTCCATTGATCAACTTCAACAATAGTTTTTGATCGCTTGTTTGATGGTTAAGATGCAAGTCTCTCTACAAAACTATTAATTTCTATGGGTATGGAATCCAAAAATATTTAGTGAGCCTTTGTGAAGAATCACACCCTAGATTTTTCAAGTGTTAGTCAGTTTCCTCTGGCATAATTCTTCAGATAATTCTCCAATTTTCTCTAAGACCACTCACAAATATATTCCTCACTCAAAATATATGGATGTATGAAACTATTCTACAAGTATATGATCATGTACTACAGACAATGAAACTGATTTTGTAATCTGATGGATTTCTTAGTAAAAACAATTGCTAGTAGTGCAACTAATCGACCACAATATACACGTAAAATACTATGCACACATGCATACATAGAAGGGTAGACAAGATCAAGAGTAATTATGGAACCAAAAAAAATAGTCTTTATTCATATATGGTCAATAATCATGCGAAGTGTGTGTATAGAAAGGAGACTCAAGAATAAAGTGATAAAGAAGGGGGGATGGATCTAGGGTTTTTCTGCAGGCGATCTAGGGTTTAGGTGTTGTAGGGTGCCAGGTGTGAGATCCTCGTATATTGGCATTTTCATATGGATGATCCACCACAACTGGTATATTACTCCGATGATCTTCTGATAGAGGATGATATGTTGTCCTACGAAGCATTAACCTTGACCTAGACCCATACCATAGTTTCACTAGCTTGTGTGAGGTTATTGAGGATGTCAAGGTCAGGGCACATACCTCCTATTCGGATTTAGGAAAATATTCCTATAATCTTGTATTTTCATCCAATTCTTGTTAGATCTCATCTCATTCCCAAAGAGTATTCAAAAGGAGGGTTTGCATGAAGATCAAGGTATTGTTTTGTCTCTTTTGTTTTTGCAGAATGAAGAACCTACTATCATGGTGAATCCATGATCGCTTTCTTGTGATCTTTGTCATGAAGGTGGAGTTGGGGGATCTCATTTCGTAGGGAGTATATTGGTCATGGAAGATATTCAAGTGAATAGGTAGGGTCTTGATCTAGGGAAAGTGGGCCAGAAATGTAGGAGGACAATTAGTTTGCGTGGTGGTGATATTTCTTTGGTAGTGGATAAATATCTGCAAGTCTTCCAAATCTCAGATATGAACAAAAAAGATATTGCTGAAAAAATTGGTGGGAGAAGAATTTCAGCTAATGTCCTATCTCAGTGGATGGAGCGACAATGGTTTCTGCTTATGGTCTATGTACCCATTTTTCATTTATATTCAAGGGGTTGGATCGATTTTGTTTTCCATGTGAAGGAAGATACCCTCAAAATTCTCTTTGTGCATTGGTTTTGGGATCAACGGGTCCTCTCTGCCAAACCATGGCATCCATTGTTTGATGCTAGTGTCAAGGGTATAAAAAACCTTCCCATTTGGATAAAGTTACTGAACCTACCAATGTAGTATTGGTTTGACAAAAGGATCAAGGCCATTGATGATTCATTGGGAACCTTCATCATTGCTGATGCCAGTTTCAAGTCCTCTTCCAACCACTCTGTGGCTCAGATATTAGTGGAGTTGGACCTAAGTGAAGGTTTATTTGAGTCTATCAAGATTATTGGTCACCTTCTTATTCTCAGGTTCTAGACTACCTTAATGTTTTTTTTTTGTTGTGTGAGGTGTCACCGTGTGGGACATGTAGTGGATGATTGCGACATAAAGTTTATAAATAAATTCTAGGGGAATCTTTGGGAATCTTCCAAAGTGCATGCCTCATCCTCTTCATGTAGAGAACAAAAGGTCGAATCAAATCCTTCTCTTTGTTGGGGTACATGCTCAACTACATACTTAGTGACATACTCATTTTTTCCATTTTTCCTACTATTTAGGAGGACTAATACTTATAGCATGTCTATTTATAATGGGTTTATTTTTAGCTAGTGGATTCCTACATGTAATACCATGGGAACCATGGGCTCATAAACCACCATTAGTCACATTCACATTTTTTAGGGGAAGAGCGCTTCACTTCTTGATTTTAGGAGATAATTCCTATTTCATGGCTAGAGAGTGCACTTGAGTGAGAATATTATTCTCCAAAGGAAGTGCCCATTACCGATCTTATTCTTGGAGTTAACCCATTTAACTTATATACCTATTTTTAGTGACTATCCATATTTATGAAATTCTCTCTCAATTAGGAATTTAGTTCCATTCTTGGATTCTAGTCTTATTCTAGGAGAGTTTTTCTATGATGGAATGCATGTTGAATTCATGTAGAGTTATCACTAAGTTCACACCTATATTTTTGACCTTTTATTATTATTAGAAACTTTTGAGTTCAGTTAATTGTTTCTAGTGAGAGTGGTTTCTTTTGTTACTTGAGCATGCACATGGAAACCCAAACCTAGTGCGCACTACTCCTCTTGTGGAGATTCCTATATATTGTACTCATGATCAAGGATTAATACAATGTGATTCGAGTTGGTTTCTTAGTCTCTTATGTGTGAAGATTGATTCTATTTTTCTCTCTCCTCTCTTTCTTTTGCAATTAACTGGTGTGGTTTTTCCTACTCACAATTATATCTTGGAGTTTGGTTTAATCCTACACTCTTGCTACCTGACAAGGTAGAGTTCAGGTTTCTGCCTCTGACTTTTCATATTCTCCTAAAAAAGAATATGGTCTTATTATGGGTGACATGTTAGTTCCACTAGATGGGACCAGGTCTGGGCATGGGTTACATAATTTGTCAAAGGAGATGTTTGATGAAGATCTTGATCTATCTACTTCCAAATGGAGTAAGATCATGATAATGTGGTTTGATAGTAAATTGAACCAACCAATTTTTGGTAATTTATTTTCCTCTTCCTCCCCTTGTAATAGTTCCTTCTCATCATAGTTGGGAATGAAATCTTCAGAAGAGGTGGCAGGTTATGAGGTCTTTCCTTCCTCTAGGGGAGCTCATTCCAAAACTCCTTGGAAGTTAGGATCCCAAAGGATTCTACTATTGACCTAGAAAATGACTCCGAGCCAAATTTTGCATAGTCTTTGGATTCATGGAGGGAGGGTTCTTCTAGTTCTTTGTTGGCCACCTTAGGGTGTGACCCATATCTTCTTCATCCCTAAAACTTGAATCAAGGTCATCCTTCTTCATGAGGATTGGGTTTTATCACAACTAAAGAACCCTATCCCTGCAAAGTGGGATGCAAATCGGTGTTGAAACATGCCCAAGAAAAATATTTTTGTGAAGTGAATCAGGGCCACTAATGACTTACCTTGGGGATACTTAGAGCAGGTGCAACCCTTTTTTACTTCCTCCATGAAGATAATGTCGATGAACATGAGGGGTCTTAGGGGGAGACTAAAAAACTTTCCCTTTATAGGTTTATAGGACAAGAACATCTTGACATTGTGTTTATCCAGGAGACCATGGGGTGGTGTGACCTTGTTATTTATGAGCCTAACAAACTTATTCCGGGTTGGGTTTTCCTTGGCTCAGATTTGAACGATTTTTCAGGTGGTATCATTGCAATATTTTTTCCTTCTGGAATCCTTATCAATTGTTCTCTAAGAAATCGAGTTTATTTTCAAAGATCATTTGCAAGGAATTGGATGTAATTTTTTTGCTATGTAATGTATATGGACTTCATATATATAGGGAAAACTTTTGGAATTATCTTTTGGATCTCCAAGCTATTCATCTAGAGGATATCATTTTAGGAGGGGATTTAAATTTTTCTATTGGTCGGGAGGAGATTTGGAGAGAATCTACTTATGAATTTCCCTTGTCACAATCCTTTCTTATCAAAATAGAACTCCTAGGGTTAGTGGATGTGGAACTAATCATTATTATCCAGACCTAGAATAATAACAAGTCTGGTACACAAGCGAATGGATAAATTCTTGGTACATCACACTCTTCTTTAGAACATTGGTATATATAGGTCCCGGGGTCGACAAAATTCGGTGTCAACACACTCAAGAATGACAAGGGGCCCATGCCAAAATAAATTGTAGCATATGAAAAATTGATTTCTAGGCATGTATTGGGTATATCTTCATAACATGAAGTGTGGAAAACTTACTTTAAAGATAAATTCCACGATTGACTATGACTCTTAGATAGTTCCAAAATGTTATTATGAATGTAAATATATACTGTAATAAAAAATATAAAAGAAAAGGGGCATTTCAACATGTATAACCACCAAGAAAGGAACTCAACAACCTAAGAGGAAGTTTCTCTTGTAAATATATAAATGTAATCATGAAAAAAGAGAAACAACTTTTACTCGGGAAAATATTTTTGTAATTTTTTTTACGAAGTTTGAATAAGGATAAGCCGGGTTTGGCCAACTTTTATGAGTTATTTCTAGTGTGGTGAGTGAGTTGTGGACAATTCCTACTATTTATTGTAACACCAAGATTACTATAACACTGTGTTTTCTATTATTGACTACTCTTGTGTTGGAAATTCACGTTCTTGCTTTTTCTTTTTTGAAATGTTTTATTTTCTACTATGAGCTTGGAACTATAAACATTAATTTTATTCTAGAATTTTCTTGACTTCATTGTTGTTTATGTATGTTTCTAATGTTTTTTCCTAAATATATTTATAATCATGAAGTTTATGCAAATGCATGCTTAGTTATATGTTTATTGTTTTAGATATTTGTTCCTATCTAGGAAGGTAGATTAGAACTGCATATTGCACATTTTTTTTTCCTAAAAATAAAACGTGGCTTCAATTAATAAAAATAAAATTTACATTATAAAGGCGCTTTTGTGCTAGGAACAAAAAACAAAACTAGTAGACAAGTTATCCCAAAAATATATAGTTCCCAAGACATTGATCTAAACATTCTTTTGTAAAATGATTCCCAAAAGAAACTTGACATGACATCTGAGAAGAAACACTAGACTTCTATCTACAACTACTAAACAAAAAAAAGGGTGTTTCTTATGTAGAGTAGCATGCCAGGCCAAAACTCCTCAATACAAGGAATATTTTTAGGTACCTCCAAAGATAATTTTGATAAAAAGTCTTCCTCTGAATTAAAATATGTGAAGATATGTCTATATGAGATTTCCTGGAATGATGCAGAGACCAATTCCAATTGATGAACTAAATATAGCAAGGAATTATTGACGAGGCTTACTTCATTCAACATCCAATCTATTGCTAGTTTGGATTCCCCCATTACCTGCAACTTGTCCACTCCACATCTGTTGGCACATTTTAGGAAGCCGAGCAAGGCATTAATTTCATTGAAGTTGTTCAAACTTGAACCCAAACAAGCTCTATCGGAGAGGTAATGAGTATCAAAAAAATAAATCATGAACCTTATACCACTTTGTAGTTCCATTCCTTGTGAAGCCCCATCAAAAAAACCCCAAGGAAAATATTTATCAATTTCAAAAGGTTTGAGTACTCGAGATCGAGAAGAATTGTGAACACTTGTAAAATGACTTTCCACCCCCAAATATTTTTGTGCTACCTGAAAGTATGGATGACCTTTTCCTTCAAAGAGTGAATAGTTTCGGGCTATCTAGACCCTCCATAATACTATTGGAGGAAATGACCAAAATTGTTTCAACTAGGGATATTGAAAGAATTCTAAAATACCATTGCTTACATTCCCTTTCATGCACAAATTCGATAATATTAGCTTCTTGCAGAGATCCTCACATACTTGACAAGTGAATGGACATTCCATAAACAAATGTATAATCGTTTCTCCATTAATTTTGCATAAGTAACACAAGCCCAAGCCTTGACTTCCCCTACTTTGTAACCTATCCAATGTTGGAACCTTCTCTTTGAGCACCAACCATAGGAACAAAAAGCACTTGGAAGGACACTCAATCTTCCAAAACTTCTTAAACCACCAAATATGAATGAAGTTTTCTTCTATCAAAGCAACTTGATAATGCAAATTTGCAGAGTAGTCACCCCTCGCTGCATTGTAGGCCCATACAAGTTCATCCTCATCCAAGGAAAGGTGGATATGCACCCTCTTAATCTTGGACATGAAACTTTCCCACTTTGGTCTCCATTGATCTAGGATACTATTGGACACACCGACTACACTGAGAGGGGGGGGGTGAACAGTGTAGGGCTCCTTTTTCCAAAACTCCTTACTTAACAATCACCATTAACTCATTAATTATTGATGTCATTTATAACCAGTTAAATGCCAACACATATCAACAACATATATCAACAATATATCATCAACAAGTCATCACCACAAGGAACACAAAGAACACAAGATGCATGTACACTTTTCTTTTTATTACAGACTACAATCCTTGGGGTTTTTCAACAACAAATGAATAGAATACAACTCTACAAGAGCACCAAATCTATAATGAAAGATTCATATTACAC
>ML837369.1:31577-45773 GCA_009831015.1 Picea engelmannii | reverse complement strand
ACCTAAAATGTAAAATTAGGTCAAGGTTTTGTATAAATGAGGGATTTTCACTCTCATTTTAACATCACAACTTACTCACTCATTAGTGAGGTCTGAAATTTGCACCCTCTCTTGGGTTATTGGATGATTTAATGATGCGCACTTGTTGAAGGAAGACTATTTTGGCACATTTTGGCATTTCTTTTGAAGGAAGGTGTTACAACTAGGGCTTGCATGGATATTTCTTGATGAATTGTAAGTATTTTTCTGCAAAACTTCTCGAATGAATGGTTGTAGTCTAATTTCTTGCATATGTTTATGAATTTTTCTTAATCAAAACCCTAGGTGACAAGCACACAAGTAGGTCCTTGTCTCATGTCCCCTGATAGAGAAATTTTGCAGCCATTGTTGGAGAAAGAAAGAGCATAGCCATAGCTACACTCCTATTTCTTCTTCCCTTTAGCTAGTCATACCTTACAAGCTGAGAAGAAGAAGACGTCTTGAATCCTAGGATTTCTACACTTCAAGGCTGATTTTTCTAGGATTTGCTAGTAGAGCCTTGTTGCTGCAACACTTTGTCTTATCAAACCCTCTTGTCTCAGTTTTTCTTTTATGCTAACCATTTTTCCATCTAAGGAGGGAGGAGAGAGCACGAGGCCTTGCTGTAGCAACACCGGAGTGAGCCTCTCTCCCCTAGGGTTTTGATTTTGAGGCCTTGCCTTAGAAACACCTCAAAAATTCTCCCTCTAGTCCTTAGTCTTTGTCTCCTTCAACCCTTGCATCCTTTATTATTGACTCCATTTGACCCTAAGGCACTGATCCTAAGACCTCATGCGTTGAAGTGGACTTGATCTAAAAACTCTCAAACACTTTGAATTGAAACCCTAACTACTAACCCTAGCCTAAGAGCTAACCCTACTAACCCTAATTTTTGTCATCATCTTATGTTATTACATCATTAGTGCAACATCATTTTGTTCATTAAGCAATTGGATACTGATTAAAGGCTTTAATTGAATGACTTATTGTTTTATTGTACTGAATGCCAATGTTATTCTAGCATTTATTGAAGAAGTGACATTACTTTCATTGCCATATTTATAAACAT
Source organism: Picea engelmannii (assembly GCA_009831015.1). Lineage (NCBI taxonomy): Eukaryota > Viridiplantae > Streptophyta > Pinopsida > Pinales > Pinaceae > Picea > Picea engelmannii. The sequence continues at coordinate 44,686 of ML837369.1, read as the reverse complement.
TGATGTCGTCAATATTTATTTCCATAATTGCTTATATATATTTATCAGATACTCATATGAAGTACTAACCCACTGAGATAGCTTGCACGTATCAGTTTATTGTTGCTTTGTTCTAGGTAGGTACATTTATTTGGGGGTTTCACTCCATTATTGGTTGTTTAGCTGGGAATATATGATTGGTGGTGACTTGTGAGGGGGGAAATGTATCCTTGTCTTATTATCCTCTTGCCTCCTCAAAACCCCAGGTCACCGGGGACATCTCCCTTGGGCCTGACCTCCCTAAAGAGAAAGAATTGTTCCATTGTGGTGACATTGGGTGGGATTGGTTCCTATTACACCAGTTTGGCCTTCAAACCTCAATCTTTTATCCTTGCTACAAACTGTGTGATAACATTTTGGCGTCGTTGTCGGGGAACACTGAGACAAACCTTCCTCCGGTGACACTTTTCGGTAAGCTTTGCCTCAGAGAGTCTTGTTCTTGTGAACTTACCTGGTGATTCCACTAGGGTGTTTTCCCTTTTTTCTTTGATAGTTTTACACAAACTATCTAGCGACTCCATCGATGACGACCTGCAGCGGGCGGGCGACAGTACTCAAACCCCTCTACTATGGCAACTGTCACCCTTGCAAACCCTACCCCTCCACCTGATCCACACAAGTGTTCTCACTCATAAAATTTTGGTTGTTTTGACCTAAGTAACACCCAAGGTGGATTACATGACTTTCCCGAAGACGCCAATTCCTGGTTACCACATTTCTCAGGAAGAGGACTTTTCGGTAATTTACATTGGGCCCAATTTTGTGATAGTTTTGAATTCCATTAGACTAGTCAAGAACACCCGGATTTCTTCATGAGACCTTTTTCAATATCTCTTGTTGGGGATTCCAAGATTTGGATCAATGCTTGCCCGAAAGGAAGCATAAGAAATCCCGAAGAGCTCGAGAAGGCTTTCAAAATAAGGTGGTGTAATAGTGAACACACAAAAGATTTTTTCTCCCAATACCTTGACATCTACAAAGGTTCTTGCAAGGGCGTTAGGGATTTCAATGATAGGTTCAACCTTCTCCTCAAGAAGGTCCGACCAAAACTAAACTCAGAAGAATCTATCCTCGAACACTACTTAAACTCTTTAAAAGGAATTTTGCAATTCACCCTCAGGGACCGATCACCTTCAACCCTAGAAGAAGCACAAGATTTAGCATACCAGATTGAGAGGAATCTTGAATTCAAGGATTACATATGTCAAGTTAACCTCTCACGCAGTGATGACTTTTTGGATACTGGTTATGAGCTTGTCACTGAGCCTGGGCTACCGGAAATCTTACAAGTTAAAATCGCACCTCCTAAGAGGAAATGGAGCTTTTCCCATACTCATGTACAGGATTCCATTCTTCAGGAGCTTCCCGTAGAAATTGAACCTTCCCAGGACAAGGAAGAAGAGATTAAGTTTCCCCACCACAAACCTTTGAGCTTGAGCCTCTTGAAGAGTTTCCTCTCTTTATTCACCAAGTAGACAACATTGGTTCGAAAAGCAGTGATACCACACCTTTTTACATCACTCTCCAAGTCAATAGCTCCCTCCTCCATAACTGTGTTCTACACCCAAATGCTACAACCAACATTATGACGGAGAAAATCATGCATCAATTGGGTTTGAGCCTTTCATGACCAAATACTAGAGGTGGTTTTATAAAATGAATCATTAAAATTCTAGAAGTTGCCTTTGACTCCTGCCCTAGCGCCCCATTCTTTATAGATGTGATCATCGTGGACGCATTGAATAGTTTGGGTATCGTCCTTCAAAAAAACCTCATAAAGCAATTGGCTAGAAATTTTTATGAAAAGAAATCTAAGGAAACTATCACTCATCCCAAAGGAGGATTCTTCACCCTCCACAATGAACACTTCGTGGTCACTCCAGTTGAAACCCATGATGATTTAAGTGACCAACTCTTGTGCATTGATAGTGACATCAACAATTGGCTTGTCCAAGAAGGGAAGTTAAATATTGACACCATTGAAGAATCTGAGGGAATTTGGACTCTGGAATTTGATGGATCTCACTCAAGTTCCAGATTAGGTGCTGGAATTATTTTGACAGCCCCTTCTGGTGAAACTTTTTACTACTCATATAGGATAGAGTACCATTGCACGAACAATATTGTCGAGTATGAGGCCCTAATCCTAGGCCTAAATTTGGTGATTGACAAAGGGGCTACACACCTAAGGGGAAAAGGAGACTCAGACCTCATAATATCACAAGTAATGATGAAATTTTCTACAAAAAATGAGAGGTTGAAGAAATACCGAGACTTATCTGAGTTCCTTTCGAAATCCTTTAAGATAGTGTCGCTTGAATCTATTCCTTGAGAAGATAACCACATGGAAGATGCTTTGGTTGTTTCTACTTCCACCCTACAACCCTGTGAGGGACCACTTCATGATTTGTGCAAGATGGAATTCCTCTTTAGGCCTTTTTTCCCTGATAACTTGGAGCAATGGCAAGTCTTTGAAGATGATGACCAGATCATTAGGTTCATGGAAAATAGTAAAGAATTCACTAATTCAAAAATTAACTTTCTAGTTGATTCCATGAATTTGGAGGTTATAAACCTACAAAACAACACCTTACCCAAAGTTTGTGTTCCCTTGAAAAGTATCTTTGACAAGCATGATGTTTTCAAAGGAAGAAAACCCAACAAACAAGCAGACGAAGCCCTGGAATTCAACATTGGTACAAGGATGGTCAAGATAGGAAAAGGCATGACTGAAAAGGAAAGGTTAGAAATACTAGCACTCATCCAAGAGTTTAAAGACACCTTTGCATGGAACTATGATGAGTTGAAATCCTATAGAGGAGATTCCATCCATCACACCATACCCTTGGTAGACGAAGCCAAACCTTTCCGACAAAAGCTAAGGCATATTAATCCAAAGCGGGCAATCCAAATACAGAAAGAACTCCATAAAACGGTTGACATTGGTATCATAACTCCTATTATATATTCTTATTGGATGTCAAACTTGGTAGTTGTCCAAAAGAAAAACAGCGAAATACGCTTGTGTGTTGATTTCCGCAACCTTAACTAGTCATCCTTGAAAGAAAACTACCCTATCCCAGACATGGAACATCTGGTGCAAAGGGTTACGGGGGTAGGGATGATGTCCATGTTGGATGGTTTTTTCGGATACAACCAAGTTTTTCTCAAAAGAGAAGACCAGCTTAAAACAACCTTTACCACACCTTGGGGAACCTTCATGTACTTAAGGATGTCGTTTGGCCTTATGAACGTCGGTGCTACCTTTCAGAAAGAAATGGAGTTTGCCTTCAGGGACCTCATACAAAAAATCATAGAGATTTAACAAGATGACCTCACTATTGTATCAAAGGATAGAAAAGATCACCTTTCACACCTCAGTATTGTGTTCGAATGATGTAGGAAGTATGGTATCTCTTTGAACCCCAAGAAGTATGTTTTTGGGATTGACGAGGGAAAACTTTTGGGTCACATGGCATCGAAAGGGGGGGTATCCATTGATCTTGAAAAGGTCCAATCAATAAGAGATGTCCGTCCCCCAATCAACAAAAAATCCTTACAATCCTTTTTCGGAAAGATCAATTTCATTCGAAGTTTTGTCCCAAACTTTGTCGAAAGGATAAAACCCATGAGTGCTTTGCTAAAAAATGATTTTTCTTTCAGATGGGATGACAAAGCCATCAAGTCTTTTGAGGATATAAAATATGCTATCTCCCAAGCTCATGTCTTGATCATCCTTGATTTCTCACGAGATTTCATCATATTCTCGTTTGCCTCCCAGGATACCATTGCAGGTGTTCTAATGCAAAAGGACACCAATGACCATGAACATCTCGTAGCTTTTATGAGAAAGGTCCTTAGAGATTCTGAATTGAATTACACAATCACTGAGAAACAAGCGTATGCCTTGGTAAAATCCCTTAAATGCTTTAGAAATTATATCGGCTATAATAAAATTATGGCCTATGTCCCTTACCCAGCCGTGAAAGACGTCTTATCACAACAAGATTGCATGGGGACTAGGGGAAAGTGGGTATCCAAAATCCACGAGTATGACTTAGAGATAAATCCCACCAAAATAATAAAGGGACAAGGTTTGGCCCAGATTCTGACAGAAAGAAACCAAGAAGCCATACAAAAGGGCGAGAATGAACAAGTAAATGTGGTAATCAATGAGCTAGAGCATGATGAGTGGTATTCTGATATTTTCTATTATCTAAAGAACTTGTCTTGCCCTGATCACCTAGTCGATTACAAAAGAAGGGATCTAAGACTGAAGGAAATAAAATATTGTTTGACCGAAGATGGCCTTGGTTGGAGAAACCCTGACGGGATCATACTTAGATGTGTCAACAAAGAAGAGGCAAGGAAGTTGTTGGAAGAATTACACTCTAGATATTTTGAAGGACACTTTGCAGCCCATACTACTGCTCACAAAGTCATGAGGGCTAGGTATTATTGGCCAACACTTTTCTTCGATACTCACCAACATGTCTGAGCTTGTCAGCCCTGCCAATACTTCTCTGGTAAGCCAAATCTCTCATCACAACCCCTAAAACCCATAGTTATAGAAGCACCCTTTCAGCAGTGGGGTTTGCATTTCGTTGGTGAGTTTAAAGATAACTCGAGTAAAGGATATTGGTGGATCCTAACAGCCACAGACTATTTCATTAGATGGGTTGAATCCATTCCCACAAAAAATGTCACTAAAGAAGTAATCATGAACTTCTTGGAAGAAAAGATTATAACAAGATTCTGTATCCCTTCCAAGATCACTACCAAAGATTTTAGCTCACATGCTCTGGTATAATTTTTCTTCAAATATAGCATTGTCCTATCCCATTCCTCCAACTACTATCCACAAGTAAACGGATTGGCATAATCAAGCAATAAAAACCTTATGAATATTTTGAAAAAGGTCGTGGGGGAAAATAAGAAATCTTGGGATAGAAAAATCAAGTATGCAGTATGGGCGGACCGAATAACGACAAAGACCTCCGCAATAAGGACCCCGTTTGAATTGGTATATGGAATAGAAGCAAAACTTCCTATGAACCTCTAGATTCCCATCCTTCATTTTTCCCAACAATATGCTATGAATGGGGAAGCAATCCAAGGATGAATCAACCAGCTAATAGAGTTAGATGAAACCAGAAGAAACACCCTTGGTCAAATGGAAAGAAACCAGAAGAAGATAAAAAGAACCTTTGACCATAAAATTAAGGAAAGAAACTTCACTGAAGGAGACCTTGTGTTGTTATGGGATAAAAGAAAGGAGAAACCTGTTATGCATAAGAAGTTTGATAGTTTATGGACAGGTCCTTATAAAATCATAAGTCATGCAGGTATGAACTCTTTCAACCTGGGCACCATGGGGGGAGAGGCCCTGAAGCTTCTAGTGAATGCTTTACACATCAGGCATTACCATCCACCTGTCACCTGACTCCACAGGTAAGTATAGGTAAGTAGGCATTTTGCAATTCATGTATTATACCATTTTCATTGCATGTTAGTTTTCTTGCATATCACCTTTATTTATTTATTTTATTTCAGTTCATATATATATGTGCATGCTGGGGTGGAATTACCACCCCAATTTTGTTACTAATACTTCTATAGAGATTGAGCAGGTCATCAAGTTATGACAGATGTGTTGAGGTTCTCATGCGCTCTACGGTGAGCACATGTCCCCGAGTTGGAGCCAGATGTTATCCCCCCACTTTCAAGGATAACTATGAGATCATGTCTCGAGGCCCACAAGTCCTAGACATGGAGTATCGAGAGCAAGATTGACTTTATCATGGTCTTGGAGGGCCCACCTTTTCTTTTTCCAGCATCTTCATCTTGCCAACAGCAACAACATCCATCACCATTGGTCGAGTTCTGTGTCAGATATGGTTCTTTATCCATGAGGTAATTGGTCTAGGTATCATGGTATGTGTCACTTTGATCATCAAAACTTTTGAATATGTGCATCTAATTCCTTTTATTTCTAACAACTGCTTGGATATTACACTTGCCCACTTGACCATGTTCAAGGGGATTGATAGGATGCCCTAGCAAGCTTGTGTCTGTAGATTTTGGTTTGCCACTAGGGGGAATTTCTGAGAAGCCATCATCCACTCCCATCATAGTACCACTTTTCCATCTTGTTTCCCACTCATCTATCCCATTCCACTTGTCCAGAGATTGGGTTGAACTATTTTCAAGATTGCACCTTATCTCATGGGAAGAAGGGGTTAAAGGCCTAGAAGGTAAAAGCAAGCTAGTAAAATATAAAAGCCTAAAATAAAACCTCGAGATGCTTCTCCCAGGGATCCCAAGAAAGCAATAAAAAGCTTCTCAACAAGAAACAAGAGGGACCAGGAAATAAATAATAAAACAAGGTTTAGCCAGAGGATAGGGGGTATCATCACGAGCTAGCCTATTATATCCATGGGTATCTAACAGTATGGCATTGCCATTAGTTGGTCACCATGCTAGGGCAGTGACTCTTGGTTGCATGGCCAAAGGTAAGGGGGTCTCATCACGAGTCAGCCTTCTCATTTCTGTGAAAATACTTGTCGGTAACATTGTCACCACTTGTCACCGTGCTAGGGCAGTGTCCCCTCACTAGCTCTTGAACAAAAAAAAGGCAATAAAAGATAAAATAATAAAAGGCAAGAATGGGCTTAAAAAATGCATCCATGACAGGTACAACTCGCCTTCTACAAAGGCACCCACAGATGACAGCTTTGCATCCTTGGCCCTCACTGCACCCACATGTTTGGACATCCCCTGACCACATCACCCACCTACATGGCTTGGATGAGGTTTCTTCTGGAAAATTTCCTTCTTCTGTGGACACTAGCCTAATAGGACCTTTTCTCCTTTTCTCCAGACTTGTATTGTAGGCTTGTGTAACGTCCTTGAGCTGTTGATTGATGTACTAGGGATTTTATGCACATGTTTAATAATATTGATGATAAAATGTGATTTACATTGTTATGATCTCTATGACTGATGAGCCCATGGAGGGCGTAGCTTTTGATGTGTAGGACCTTGCCTGATGGACAGGTACCATTTAGACTGGTACACATGGGGAGATGATCAGTTCGGACCTCCATGGGGTTGAAGAGCCCACTAGATGGATGCTGAGATCCATCAGGGGGCAGAGACCAGATGGAGATGGATTAGGGGCTTTACACCAAAGAAGAAGAGGACATTCCACCAGAGGCACCTCGGCACAGCTTGACCTAGGGGGGTTGAGCCCTTTTCAGTGAAACGTTGGCCTTGGAAGGCCTTGGACGTCACATTTGATGACCATGACATCATCCAGCCTATTGAACGTATTAGGAGGTAGACTGGGAAGCAGTGGCACATGTAGCAGGTTGGAGAAGCCCAAAGAGGGCTAACATTTTTCTCAAGGATGCTTCATTTGCCCTAAAATGGGCTAACGTCTCCCTTAGAGGGGAATTTTTTCTCCTTTTAGCTCAATTAGGGTTTTAATTTGACAATTTAATGTAAAATTAGTATGATTTGATATTTTGGCCTTGTCGGCCTTTTACCTAACCTAAAATGTAAAATTAGGTCAAGGTTTTGTATAAATGAGGGATTTTCACTCTCATTTTAACATCACAACTTACTCACTCATTAGTGAGGTCTGAAATTTGTGCCCTCTCTTGGGTTATTGGATGATTTAGTGATGTGTAGTTGTTGAAGGAAGACTATTTTGGCACATTTTGGCATTTCTCTTGAAGGAAGGTGTTACAACTAGGGTTTGCATGGATATTTCTTGATGAATTGTAAGTATTTTTCTGCAAAAAATATTGAATGAATGGTTGTAGTCTAATTTCTTGCATATGTTTATGAATTTTTCTGAATCAAAACCCTAGGTGACAAGCACACAAGTAGGTCCTTGTCTCATGTCCCCTGATAGAGAAATTTTTCAGCCATTGTTGGAGAAAGAAAGAGCCTAGTCATAGCTACACTCCTATTTCTTCTTCCCTTTAGCTAATCGTACCTTACAAGTTGAGAAGAAGGAGATGTCTTGAAGCCTAGGGTTTCTACACTTCAAGGCTGATTTTTCTAGGGTTTTCTAGTAGAGCCTTGTTGTTGCAACACTTTGTCTTATCAAACCCTCTTGTCTCAATTTATCTTTTATGCTATCCATTTTTCCATCTAAGGAGGGAGGAGAGAGCATGAGGCCTTGATGTAGCAACACCGGAGTGAGCCTCTCTCCCCTAGGGTTTTGATTTTGAGGCCTTACCTTAGAAACACCTAAAAAATTCTCCCTCTAGTCCTTAGTCTTTGTCTCCTTCAACCCTTGCATCCTTCATTATGTACTCCATTTGACCCTAAGGCACTGATCCTAAGACCTCATGCGTTGAAGTGGACTTGATCTAAAAACTCTCAAACACTTTGAATTGAAACCCTAACTACTAACCCTAGCCTAAGATCTAACCCTACTAACCCTAATTGTTGTCGTCATCTTGTGCTATTACATCATTAGTGCAACATCATTTTGTTCATTAAGTAATTGGATACTGATTAAAGGAATTAATTGAATGAGTTATTGTTTTATTGTATTCAATGCCAACATTATTATAGCATTTATTGAAGAAGTGACATTACTTTCATTTCCATATTTATAAACATTGACGTCGTCAATATTTATTTCCATAATTGCTTATATATATTTATCAGATACTCATATGAAGTACTAACCCACTGAGATAGCTTGCACATATCAATTTACTGTTGTTTTGTTCCAGGCAGGTACGTTTCTTTGGGGGTTTCACTCCATTATTGGTTTTTTAGCCGAGAATATCTGATTGGTGGTGACTTGTAAGGGGGGAAACATATCCTTGTCTTATTATCCTCTTGCCTCCTCAAAACCCCAGGTCACCAGGGACGTCTCCCCTAGGCCTGACCTCCCTAAAGAGAAAGAACCATCCCATTGTGGTGACATTGGGTGGGATTGGTTCCTGTTACGCCAGATTGGCCTTCAAACCTCAAGCTTTTATCCTTGCTACAAACTGTGCGATAACACAACCATCAGTACCTTAAACATCAAGTCATTGATGTAGTATACACTAATATTTCAACCAAGCAAACTTTAAAAGACAAACAAGACAATGTGTTTTGTTATTCATGGTATGGAATGGAGAACGATAGTGCAATAAAAATTCTCTCATCCTCCACTGGCTACATGTAATACTCTTTTAGTCTTGGCATCAAAAGTATAATTGCATTAGAGGAATGTTGGTCTCATGTTAATAGGTTTCCTATGTTGAACGCATAGGAACCTAGTGCATAGACCAATTTTCTCTTTGCTTAGCTAAGTATATCTCATTTCCCTTTCTAAATAATCAATAAGTATTTTCAAAGAAAATACAAAATAAACATAGTAGATCCTAAAAGGTGAAGATGCTCAAGTTATGCGAACAAATGAAAGGAAATAAAAAAATGTTTCCTTGACCATCAAACATATTAAAAAAATAATCATAATTATGGAGAACACATTGAGTGCCCACAAAATAACTAAAGGCATATATTAAGCCTAACACCATATGTTTCTCAGATAAGTGTCACATGTTTCTCAAATAAATGTCATGACAAAAAGATAAAAAAAACATTTTTTTACTCAACAAAGGTCTTTAACTTTAACCCAAACCCTTGACTCAATGTAAATAAGATAAATCCAATCATTCCATAAAAAAAAGGTTTAGTCAAACATCAAATGAGAACTAGAAGCATTCAAGGGCCTAACACATTTTTAACCAAAATAAACACAAAATTCCAAACTTGACAAAATGCTCCAAAATGCAACAAACAAACAAACCATTAATATTTATCAACATATTAGAGAAAGACATTAAAGAAATTCCATCTACTTGAATGAGCCCATTCTTGCTTAGTGAAATTCTTGTTAAATCGAGTATCTATCCTTTAATACTAGGACACTATCTATGTGAAGAGATAGGTCCCATCTTCATCAAATTCCAACTTCATTTCCTGTCACATACAAGAAAGAGACAATGTAATAGTTAAATATCAAAACATCAATCTTAAAATAACTTGCATCAAGAAAATGTGGCTCCAATTTTACAATTGAAATAAGTGTTCCATAGGCCCTCATATATATTAGATTAGATCAAATCTTGCGGTATATCAATTTCTCATTTCTCATATTGGTGCTCATTTTCTTCATTCTAAACAATACCCTCTCCAGATGGAATATCATTATGAGCCTCCAAAGAATTATGTTCTGTATCAAGTTCATTAGAGAAATTTGTTATATTGTTTTCTCCCCTTCTATCACAATCTAATCATCAAAGAGCTAGTTCTCTTTCATATGGAAAATTGGCAATGCCATACTTTGTTACATATATCCATATGTTTATCAAGCTTTTTCCTCATCTTTGACTTCAAAAATGATAGTGCACTAAACATTCTCTCATCCTCCACTAATCCCAAAATCATGGTTTGACACAAATCCGCTAATTTGAAATATTCGGATATGTTTTCCTGTAAGTATTGGCAAGCACCTAAAATAGTCCATAATCTTGTTATTGCACCATATTCTAGAGGATTCTCAAAATCACAAAATTGATTCCACATTGTTTTAGCGAAGTGTGTGTCTTGTTGAAACAATTTTGATTGATCCAAAATACCTTCAACATGTTCTCCATGTATCTCAACCTTCTTGCAAAAGTGGCCCACTAAAGTATTTAATTTTTCCGCAAAGTCACATTTTAAAGTAGATTGACATTTTAAATTGTTCCAATATTCAGGTTACAACATAGACATGGCCTCCAACAATTCATCTTGAGGGAATCGTTCTCTTATCTCCTATGATAGTGACTTTGCAATTTCTGTCAAGTTGTGTCTCACTGAAATGACAACATTGTCGAATAGGTCTCTTGACACGGGGCGCTCTTTGGTGGTTCGTCATGTCTTATCAATATAATGAAAAGGAACCATATACCCACGCACTTCCATACATAGTATCCATTTTTCATCAAACTTAAAATAATTTTTAGTGTTTTCTATATCAATGACCGTAGTCCAATTTGTAAACCGTGGACCTGCGAAAGACTCTGGCATCGTATACAAATTATCCAATGAAAGGCATGAAAAGTTTCTTGCATTTGTGTATTCTACAATATACATTGTGCGACTTTGAGACATTTTCACAAGGACATTAATTTCATCTAGCATAGAAAGAATTCCAAGCAATGTTAATAATGTCTCTATGTCAGTTAGTTGAAAGAGAAGATCTTGAGCTTTATCTACACTAAAGTGATGTTCATACATCACCCCTACCAAGGAATGGTACTCACTAAATAATCTTTGAGCTGGTCCATTCAATGAGATCCATCTTTTATCAACATCTTTTAATAGCTTGTTTCCATTTGTAACATCGTCAGCAAATTTTTTAAACTCTGAAAATCATTTGGGACTACGAGAAAAATATGCATAAACCTCTCATACAAGATCTTCAACTTTTGAAACCAATGGAAACTTGATTACTATTTTAAATGAAAGATTTATCCTATGAGCCATACAATGAATACTCAACATATACAGTGAAGTTGATAGTTGTAGTCTAACACAAAGGCCATTCCTTTGTCCTTGTATTACTGATGCTCCATCCGCTCCAACACATACCAATTTTTTTGCGATCATTAAATGATCCATACCACCACTTTCCTTCAAACTATTATTAAAAAGTTCATAAATATTTTCAATTGTTAAATTCTCCTTCATTTTATGAACCCCGAGTATATAGGAATGCCTAATATGGTCATTAACCATATAAATACTCATACAAATCCATGAAGTATTATCAATAGATGTAACCTCATTCAAAGACAATGACAAAAACCTAGCACTTGCAATGTTCTCTTTCATATCATCCTTTTCTACTTGAGCTAGATATTTATCCCATTCCCAACCACTCATTAAAGACCAATGAGAAGATGGAAAGTTTGGCATTTGAAGAAAAGATAGATATTTCATGTAATCTGGATAATCTGTCATAGGACGCCCTTTAGATAAGATGTGAAATAAAATGCTTAATTGAATTTTCTTGGATAACAAATTTATTTCCATCGTCTTTTCGAATAGAGATGTGATGCTTCCTCCACCTGCCTCCATTTTTTCCTTACTTATTAAATATTCATTATATTCATCAGCATATTTGACATGTCGACATTCCTCGGAAGATTTCCATCTAACAATAGATTTGTCCTCACCATCTACAATTTTATTTTCATACACCTTTCCTACATGCTTCTCAATTGTATCTAACTTCATATGAAATGTCGTTGGCATCCCAAGTTTCCAAATACATATATTGCATCTAAATTTTGGTTTCTCTTTCTCATTTTTTGGAGGTAATGGTTCAATAAATGGAAAATTTGAGACACAATCTGGTTGGAAGCCTTTCCCTATGTCCCATTGGCCTTTTTGTCTTTTCCGTGAACTGGTTGTGTTATTTTCCAATGAAATATTTTTGACATTTGTACTACCAATTTCTGGTGAAAATGAATTTATCTCACTTTGATCACCAGAGGAACATATTTCCTTATCTATTATTTGGATATTAGATGCATTCTCACAAGAGTTGACATCTCTTACAGTGATAGGTTGCTCAAAAGAACTTGAAGCATGACGAGAATGTGGATCCTTGGATTGAGGTCTTTGAAAGTATGATGATAGATCATTTTTTCTTGATCTTTTCTTCCCACAATTGGTGTTTGACATCTCAATAAATATTCCACAATTGAAATTTCAAATTGATCTAGAAACCAAAAGTGAAACCTGCAAGAGAAATAATATAAAATTAGTAAAATTCCTACCAAGTATAGAATATATGTATGTATTTATATTTATTATCTTTTTTTTATAAAATCAAATTATCTAACTTATCCTTTATTGTATATAGTTTCTATGATTCAACATCTACCAATTAACAACATTAATTATCTCATGCTAATCTTCAGCTTGTAACCATTTTATATTTTTAGGATAGTTGTATTATACTATCTATTGACTACAACCTTATAATGCTTCTATATCCATTA
>ML837369.1:0-24380 GCA_009831015.1 Picea engelmannii | reverse complement strand
CATTATGTAGGTTCTCATTCTAACTTTCCAGAAGGCAAAGTTTGTTCCATTGAACAGAGGGGCCTTATTGGTTGAATTTCCTTCATGGCTTGACATGTTTAAGCTCTAGGATCTACCCTTAGATAAAAGGGGCCGGATCTGATGCCAATTGTTGGACAACTGAGAGGGGGGGTGAATCAGTTGTTACCAAGCTTAAACAATTATGCTTATTTTAAACTCTTTGCAGAGCACTGAATGACAATCACAATAATGCAGGGAAGTAAGCAATAGAACATTCAACATCATTCACACATATGAAATATACAAAGACAAATATTTCCTAAGGAAACCCATAAAGGGTAAAAACCTCTTCCTCTTTATATGATAAGTAATCTTTACATTCTGTACATTATCATACATATGAGCTCCAACTCATTGTGAGGCTACAACCTCTATTTTTAAAGCTGGAACTTGTTGAGAGCACCAACTCTCTATTTTATCTAGCACCCATTAGAAGGAAGCACCAACTCCCTGGTTTCTCTAGCACCCACTAGAAGGAAGCACCAACTCCCTGGTTTCTCTACCACCCACTAGAAGGAAGCAACAACTCCCTAAATGTTCCAACACCAACTGGATGGAAGCACCAACTTCCAGTCACACAGGCACCAACCTGTATAATAGAGAACAATAGTTCTCCATTGCACCACCCTGCCACCCTTGTTTCTCTGGCTGCAACTAGATGGAAGCTACAACTTCCTGTGTTCAAGCACCCACTTGAACCTCTGAGGACAACAGTCCTCCCTAGCACCTCCCTACCACCCTGAAATAACAATCTTTGCTACTTAAACTTATAACAGTGATATAATGTTCATCAATGGCTTACCAGTCTCATCATTGTTCTGCTATACTGCTTTGCTCTCCTGTATCAATGTCTCTCTTCCTGCATCTTCTTGCACTTTCTGATCTTCTGCTCTTCTCTACAAGTGCACCTCAACCTTCTTTCACTGTCTCAGCTATGCATCTTTGTTCTTTTCTTATGCTGCACTTTATGCTCTGCATCTTATTTTGATTCTCTAAATTACGCCTCTTCTATGTATTTCAGCTCCTGCCCACAGCATGCCATTTCCCTGTATGTGATTCCTCTCTACAACAGCCCTCATCTCTTCTTTGTTCTGCATTCTTATAGTCTCTATGCACCTTGTGCATCCCCTATGCATAATGCTTCTGCATGCTCTTCATGTCAAGTGCTCTACCTGATCATAATTGCAACTCTTCATCTTCCCTGGCTGTTGAGCCCATGTGTACATCATCACTGGGTGTTATGTTGAGATTCCTTAGCCTCTCTAGCAGTCGAGACTCTTCGTCTTCTCTATCATAGTCGATCTCATCCTCTCTGTTGCAGTTACAGGCTTCAACACTCTTCCTTCTGTCAATCGCCTTCTGAACAGTCTTCATTCCACTAGTAGCTGCCTTGAGACTCTTCATCTTCTCTGGCAGTCACTCTGAAGTCTCTTCCAGTCCTCTGGCAAAAACAATCAGTCATTTCAAGCAGTTACGTTGTGAACCTCCAAAAACTGCATCAGCAATTGAAACGCCACTGATCGATTAACTGTAAAGAGAAACAGTAGCCCTTCAATCATATTCCTGATTAACCTACACCATTGGATTATAAATGATGGGTCTCACACTTATTTCACCATTTCGCAATTCGACATTTCGGCATTTCGTCATTCCTATGGTGAGGCATCTCGACTCTCCAAGTTGTGATCTCTGAAATGGAGATTAGCTTCGTGCTACCTCCTCCCTTGAGCCTTCGTCGATGTGACCATAGGTTATGACTAGGGGCCAATTCTGAACACGCATTTCGCATTTTTTGTTTCAGGGATTCTGTGATGAGTCATCTCGACTCTCCATGTCCCAAAATCCAAAATGGAGCTTGTCTCTTCGAGCTCTTCTCTATCACTCCGATGATGTGACCATCGAATATGACCACTCTCCAATCAAACAAGCACTTCACTCTCCAGATCAATGGTCCACGATCCATGGTGATCGGGCGACTATCCTCTGCCCCGGGACTTCAACCTTTGGGACTTTGGGGGAGTGATTTAAGCTAAAACTCCCGAAGAAAAAATCCTAGAATGTCATCACTTGATGACGTTTCGTGATCCGTGTGTCTACCACATGTCACTAAGAATTGTGATTTATAGGTTCCTAAAATGCCAAATCAACTTGACACTTGTCCTTATATGATTGCGCCATGTGTCCTTTCTGACATAGGCTGCCACCTGTCCTTGCTGACATGGTCTGATGATGTGCATGTTTCTGGGATTTCGGCGTTTCACATTTTGGCACTTCGGGACTCCTGTGATGAAGATTCTCGACTCTTAACTCCAACTCCCGGTATTCGAACCTCCGGTTGATGTCCCTGTTTCGGAATTTTGGCGTTTCACATTTCGGCACTTTTGGACTCCTATGATGAAGAGTCTTGACTCTTGACTCCTCCAACTCTCGGTATCCAAAACTCCGGTTGATGTGCCTGTTTCGGGATTTCGACGTTTTGTATTTCGGCACTTCGGGACTCTGGCTATGAAGAGTCTCAACTCTTGACTCCTCCAGCTCCCGGTATCTGAAACTCCGAAATGGAGTTTATGCTTCTGATCTTGCCATGTGATCATCGTTGCGCAGCTAGTCTTGCCACTTTCTCTTGTTTGTCATCGTCGGGTTGAGCTTGCCATCAATGTCAAACAAATACTCTGCCTTCTGTCTGCCTGTTCTTGTCATCAAATGAACAAGCACACTCTTGCATTGTCTCTTCTGGTATTCACAAGCTTGCTCTGCTGCGTCTCCCCAAATACTTCTAGTGCCCGCCTGGCACATTATACCTGTACTCAAGCCATCATCATTGTTTTACTTTCCATCAATGACAATCATGCGCTGCCTGTGAAAAATGCCAACAAATTTCTCACCAGTGAAACTTTACAAACTTACATAAAAAATTATTTTAATTGTTGTATTGTGTGCATCCAATCTCCCTCAAAAGACAGATGGAAAAAAGTGATTACAAGGATGATTCACTACTCTGGTATCATTGCATATATTACTAAAACATTCAATGAAAATATGGGGAAGATGTTATGAGGGTTATCATATGATAAAACTATGAAGCACATGGTGGAGGCCATGGAAAATGTCGTAAGGGCTAGAGCCAATGTAGGGCTGGAGCATATGCTTTCCAAGTTCCAACATATCAAAAGATATTTGATTCAACGACTAGTTAAAGCAACCTTCAAATAACATCTTCCTAACATAAAAATTATAGTAACAACAATGACATTGGCTCCAACAAAAATTATAGTAACTACATTAATTGTATTCGAGGAAGGCTTAGGGATCTTGATTGTAATTTCTTTTGGACCCGCGGGAAAAGGTGGTTGGAAAAGGTGGCATTGATTCCCTGTAATGGTTGGTTAGTTGGTTTCTTTTTTTATGCCTTGACTTTATATGAATGTTACAAGAGACTCTTGGAGCTAAGACATAACCATTGTCCACAATTAGTCAATAAATTGGTGCAGAGCCTACATAAGCAGGGATAGAGATAAAGACAAGGTCAAAGATAAGCTTGGCCTTGTCCTCCTTATGTAACAAATGATTGATTTTATGTATGAATGCACCAAACTATTATGTGTTGTGCTCTTGCTTGAAATAAGGAAGGAGAAGGGGAAATTCTATCAACTTAATGTAGTTAGAGGAAGGATCACCCAAGGGCATCCCAATCATTGAGCATAATCGTAAAGAGACTCAAGTTGATATTAGGAGTAGCACAATAGGGACATTTGTTGGTAAGGACACCACTGTCACCAAGGTTTGGGTAGGGGACACACAGATCATGACATATCTGCAATTTCTTGACATGGCTATTGTCAAAAGTATGGATAAAATGGATAGAATATATAAGCCACCCAACCATCAACTACCAAAGAAGGATTGGGTTGACATTAAGTGCCTATTTTCCTTTAGGTGTCCTTAACTCTCATGTAGTTATTATAATTTTTACCCAAATTTCATATCATTTGATCAAACTCCTCAATTCTTCCTTCTTGGTTGTTTGTTAAATGAACTTTCACCATATCTTGTTTAATGCCTCCAATTGGCAATTATGTTTGGAATATTGCATATTAGTGTTGCTAGACCTATATCCTTTCCTCTTTCATAATATCCTTCATTATTTTACCTGTTGCACCTTGAGGGAGAGCTACTTTGATGATATCAGCTTCTTCTTTGGCTTCTTGGTCGACTCTCTTCTTTTATTCAACAACACCATTGAAGTTACTTTTCTTGTCTACTTCCCATTATTTTTTTTCTCATTCAACTTTTTCTTGGCCTTTATTTGTGCTTTGTCCCTTGTGTTTCTTTCCTATGTCTTTTAGTTGCTTCATCGACCTTCATTTTCATGTTTGCTTCTTATTTGAGGTTTTTCTTTGTTTTGGATTTTGCTTTTTGTTTGGATTTTTTCTTTCTTTCAACTTTTTCATTTTGTTTATATACTTTTTATTTCTTTGAACTTATACTCTATTAACACTCACCTTATTAGCCTATTTTTTTTATATGTGCACTCATTTTCAGATGTCTCTATAGTCTGTCCCTTTTTCTTGGTGCCCCCATTCTTCTATCTTTGAGCCCATTGTTCCTCTTGCCTCTCTTCCTCCTTTGCTTTATGAAGTACACGATCATGCACTTTAATGGTTCTAGATATTGTTTCTTTAGTGTGTTGAGGGACTTAATGTCAACCTAATCCTTCTTTGGTAGTTGATGGTTGGGTGGCTTATATATTCTATCCATTTTATCCATACTTTTGGCAATAGTCATGTCAAGAAATTGGAGATATGCCATGATCTATGTGTCCCCCACCCAAACCTTGGTGAGGGTGGTGTCCTTACCAACAAATTTCCCTATTGTGTTACTCCTAATGTCAACTTGATTATTTTTACGATTATTCTCAATGATTGGGGTGCCCTTGGGTGATCCTTCCTCTAACTACATTAAGTTGATAGAATTTCCCCTTCTCCTTGTTTATCCATTGCTGCCATCTATTTGGATTGTTGGATCTTAGGGATGATTTTGTTCATAGGAGAGTATTTGAAAAGTAATGGCCATGCAAAAAGACCTAGAGAATCCAAGAAACCAAACATTCAAACAAGATCCATAAACAACTCAAGAAACCACAAGATTTATCATCATGCCACCCGAGGCTCACAAGGAATCCTTGGATCTTTTTCTAAAGCATAAAGTAAGGGAATAAATCACCAATCAAAGAACAAGAATGAAAAGAATACAATAAATCAAAAGAGTAACCCCCATAATAGAAATAGTAAGGCCTTTCCAAACCTTACTAATTAGGATGTGATGGAAGGTGCAACAAAATATTTGAGCATGCATGATTGACCACCATTTCTACAGTCCGAGGGACATGAAACAAAGTTGAAATAGTATGGTTTAGGGAGGATGATACAACTTAGAATAGAGAATGGGTGGCATCCTTTTGATTGGACTATGAAAACCTTATTCCTATGAATAAAAATATCTTGTTCATGAACATGATGAATGATCTAAAATATCAAATCACATTCCACACCTCCTTCTAAGGGGACATTGATCAGTTAAGTTAAGGTTGTACTGACATTTATGGGAAATTTCCCTTGAGGATGACCCATAAACGCTACTTCAAATAGTGTGCCATGATTCCCTTCCATCACTATTTATCTTGTACTAAATTTTTGGCCTCTCTTAAACATATCTGCAACAATAGGAGGGGAGGAAAGAAGTTGGCTAGGTGTGTGAGTTGTAATAGACCTTTTGGAATCAAATATTTGTGGATATTCATTGTTGGATTGTGTGAAAAGAAAAGGAATAAATCATTGAGGATATGCATTGTTGGCATGTGTGCAAGGAGAAGGAATAGGCTTCCCTTCATTGAGATCTGTCAGTGAATCTACATATTTTCTATGCATGTGTCATTTATAAAGGGACAAAATCTATGCAAACCAACATGTTGAGATCATGGAGTAATTGCATATGTTGGTTTCATACAATGAAGAGTGGAAATTATATATTATATCTATTGTGTTTATTGGTACTATGTTATGAAATTGCTTGGATTTGAAAGGAGTGTAGCTTTGCTCAGATTGACCATGACCTATTGGGATAAGTTTTGGATAAGTTGTATATCTATTGTATAATGGTGGAACCTATAAACTTCTTATGGAGGACCATGATATTACTTTGCAACAATTTGAAATAAGAGCAAGCTAAAGCAAGTGGTGAATGGGATTGAATAAGACACAAAAAGACATTGACACAAAAATCAGTAAAAAGACATTCACTAACTTATATGTTCAGAAAATAGATTCCAAGTAAATCAGTAAGCACCTCCTGAACAGGTTGGTTGTGGCTACACCACTTGCTTGATGGAAACATAGAGAATCATATATGCAAGTTTACCATTTTGGTCGAGCCTCAACGTTGAGCAGGGTCCTCCTCTCTTGGAAGTCTAACAAAATATGGTGTCTGAGTCGAACCTGGGAGTAACCCAACTCTCTTTTTTTCATTCTGTCAAGGCCCAAAGGGGAAATAAGCACTGAGCAGTAGCACGAAGAACGTCAAAGTATGACGATATGAACATTGAAAGGTAAAACTGTAAACCTCCATTTCGTCAAGGCCCAAAGGGGGAATTCAAATAAGCACGAAGATGTAAACTGGGGAATGCATATATGGGCAGATCCCATATAATTTATACCAAGTGGGAGGGCCAAAATGCTCTAAAAAATCTCCTTGTTTTTTGGAAATTGGGCAAAGGGAATATTGTAGGTACCCAATGCCCATACCACAAAATCGGGGTGAATTAAACCATAAACCCCAATTTTACCAAATGGCAGGCCGAAGATGCTATCATAAATTTCCATACTTATAGAAATTTGGCTAATGGAAGCTTGTCCCTCCAAATTTCAGGGGCGAAATAAATAAAAAATTCCCTCTATCCCTCCTAAAAATATGGGCTAACCCTATACACAATTTTTCCCGTAAAATAAATTACGGTCTAATGATAGAAGTTTTAAAAAATCACTCTAATACAAAAAATTCACCCAATAAAAAATTGGAGGCCCCTTAATTTCTCCCAGGAGCGAAATTTCACCCCTAAAATCATCTATGGAGGTCTCAGATAGTCTCATAGAAGAAAAACAAAATTTCCAAAGTTATCAAAATGCTCTTCGATTGGAGGAAGAGAATTGGCACCTCAACTCTTGCAGCTTGTGGCTCAAGTCAAAGGACAGAATTACAAAATTTACCCACATAAAAGCTAAAGCTAGTATCTGGAAAAATGTTGTAAGAGAAATCACAGATGTTGAAGGAAACACTCTTTCCACTTTTTCCCAGATCAAAGAAGCTTCCTTTCTCCATTTTTAGGACCCATACTTTGAGCCAACAACAGAATATATTCAGTAGGGCGCATATATCCTAGAACACATCCCTTAAGTCATCATCTCGGAAGACAATGAGAATATATGCAAACCTATCTCTGAAGCAAAAGTTTATGAGGCCATTCTTTGCATGGAACCAGACAAATCCCCTAGTACTAATGGCTTCTCGGCCCACTTCTACTAAAAATTGTGGGAAAATATCAAGTTCGATCTTATCAATATGGTGAAGTATGTGCATAAATCTAGCCAAATCAGTGGCAACATCAATTATGCCTTCCTTGATTTAATCCCCAAAGATGTCAACCCTTCCTCTTTCTCCAAATTCCACCCCATTTCTCTCTTCAATTTTTCTTACAAAATAATCTTTAAAATTATTGTGAATCATACAAAAACTTTCCTCCCTAAGTTAATCTCTCCTAACTAAGGAGGATTTGTGAAAAAAAGACAAATTTTGGATAATATCATTTTAGTGCAAGAAGCTCTCCACTCAAGTAAAACTTGGGGTGAGAAAGGGATGATCATCAAATTGAACATGGCCAATGCCTTTGATAGAGTTAGGAATAACTTCTTGTTGGAAGTTGTAAAGACATTTGGCTTCTAGGAAAACTTCCTATGCTGGCTCTATGCCTGCATTGCCTCTCCTTGGATAGTGCCTCTAGTTAATGGTAGTCCCACCTCCTTTTTTTTAGTCTTAAAAGGTCTAAGGCAGGCTTGTCCTCTCTCCCCCATTCTTTACATTATCATGGTAGAGGACCTTAATAGTCCCTTGAACATGAAAGGAAAGGAAAAAAAATATTGAGCATCAAAATCATCAGAGGAGCAAAACAAATTAATTACTCTTAGTTTGTTGGTGACACCCTCCTCATTAGTGAGATGTCCATTTTTTTGGCCTATAGATTCAAATCTATAATGGATCAGTTTACCAAAGCCTCTAGGGGTCTTATTAACAATGCTAAAATACAAATTCACACCTAGAGCATTAGTTTCCGACTCACAATGGTTATCACTAGAATCATGGGTTTCTCTTATGAAGAAAAGTGGCAGTCATTCAAGTATCTTGGAAACCCCCTATGCATATTCCCCCTTTCCTCTACCTCATGGATTCCTATTCTAGACAAGATAAAATTCAAATTTACCCAATGGGGTGTGAATTGGCTTAATCCACCTAGGTGCATCATCTTGATCAATTATTTCTTAAGTGCTCTCCCCATATTCAAATTCTCTACCCTTCTAGCCCCCACCTCCTTCAAGTTGGCCTTCACTCATGAAATTCAGTTTTTCTTGTGGCAAGGGGGAAAATATAATTCTAAAAAGTTCCAACTAATAAGTTGGGATATTGTAAGAAACCCTAAATCTCATGGGGGACTAGGTGTCATGGATCCCTCACTCATGAAAAAATATCTAGGAGATAAAATTCTCTGCATATTGGTAACAAAATAAATAAATAAAATGGTGGAAAAGGGTCATCTTGAGAAAATATTTATCAGGGTCTCAGTTAATATGTCCAGATGATCCACCCTATATTTCAATTGGTTCTCAAATACAACACTTGTTAAAATACTCATTCCCTCTCATCAAAGATAGATTTACTTGGATCCCAAGGAATGGAAAAAGATCAAAATATGGCAGGACAGAATAATGAGTAATCCCCCCTCGTTGACTGTTGAAATATCTTGCCTTTGAAAGTATGTCTAGATAAGAAAATGAAATACACTCTGATCGATATCTCCTTGGCTAAAGCATGTGGTTGCTAGTCTGGATGGAATATCGTAGAGATTACATCCCCATCTATCGTATTTTCTTCATGCCTTCCTTCAGAAACTCCAGGGTTGTGCTCCAACCCTACTTTCTATTAAATACACTAGAGGTTGGGATAAGAATGGATTCTCAGTAAAAAAATTGGTATGAAATGGAATTAATTCAAGAGGATATACCCCCAAAATATGGAAAATGGAAAATGATATGGCACTCAGATTGCCTTCCAAAGATCAATGTCTTTTGCTAGACCCTTATGCATGGGAAAATATTACAAGGGGGAATATGATCAAAAAGGGGAATTTAGGACCCCTCTAGGTGTGTTCCATATCTTTCTGCTTATAATTCTTCTTCTCATCTCTTCTTGCATTTTTCCTTCTTCAGGAAAGTATGGTCCTTAGTCCTTTAGGGGCTCAGCTAGAGAATTTGGTGGCCTTATTATCTAGTCCATCTCTTAACACATCGGTATCATTATTATTTGGGCTCCTTCAGTGGAAACCCCATTTTTCGAAGGTTTTAGTGTGATCTCCCTAAGTTTGTATGATGGAAAATTTGGTTTACAAGAAACAAAAGCCTTTTTTAGGGGATTCTCTCCCCCCTAGACTCGGTGGCAACCAAAGCATTAAACCTCATATTGGAGCACTTCAACACCAAATTCCTAAACACCAACTCTCTTGAAGCTTTCGAAAATTGGGAAAATGTATGGTTACATCATATACAACTTTGGATTTCGTCCTCTCATAAAATCTGACCCAAAACATCTTGGCATATTTAGCTCACATCTACAGAATTTCTACAATGGCTTCAAGACTGTGTTCATCACACATTATTCTTTGATTTTTCCTCAAAGCATAACCTTGGGGTTGCAGGTGCGGGAGGGGTTCTTTATGGCCCTAGAGGGAATTTGGTTTTGACCTTCTCTTAGAGTCTTTGCCTCACCTACAAAAATCAAGTTGAGGCTTATACTCTTTTTCACAGTCTCTTCATCACCAGAGACTAAGGTATTTTATCCTTCTTAGTCCTTAGTGACTCTAAAAACACTATACGTCACCTCCACCTCAACACCCTTCCTTCCTATGTCAAATTGAGGTCCATATTCATTAGAATATAGAATCTCATACATGATTTCACTCAAGTCGATTCTTGGCACGTCCTATGTTATTTAAACATTATTGTTTACCTTCAAGACAACCTAGGTTCTACCGATCATTTTGGGGTCCTCCAATTAAAGGGTGCTCGGGCCCCCTACCCCATCCCCTAGTTCCTTTCGCTCCCCACCTTGGCCCCTTGTCCATGTCTCATGCCCATCTCCTATATTCGTGAAGGGGTCCACCTCTCACATCCATTACACTTTTCACCCCCTTTGTGTTTTTGTTCTTTTCATGCTCCTTATTTACATCACCTTCCTTGCAAAGTCGCTCAGAATCCTCTCCCCAAACTCATTCTCTCCCCCTTTTCATACTCACCATGAATTCGATTATGAGCCCCAACAATAATTTCCCAATGTAGAGGATATTATGGATTGAAAATCCCTTCCTCCCTCAAACCTTGTATTTTACTACCTCTGAGTTGTCCTTCTCCACACCTCGCCCTTCTCAGGCTAATATGACCCTTCATATTCACCCCATGCTCATGTTGTTGATGGTGAACCCAATACCTTTAAGTCTCATGGTATCTCCTCTCTACCAATTTGGATAGCCCGTGCGAACTTGATGGGATTAACTATCCCTTCTAATTTCATCATCCCCTGCACTCATTTTGTTTCATGCTGTAGAATTTGCAAAGATTGGGAATTAATGGTTTTGTCCTTCCATCAAGACAACTTGTGTAATTTCCCTCTCATCGTTCCATTCATTCTAAATTTGGAACCTCACAAGCTCACCATTCTTCTCATTTCCCATGATACCTAGCCCCCTCCTCCTCCTTTCTCTTCGATCATCCCCTCAGGCATGGTGGCTAGCAACCGCATAACCATGAGCTCAAGACTAGATCGAATGGAAC
This sequence comes from Picea engelmannii, assembly GCA_009831015.1. Taxonomy (NCBI): domain Eukaryota; kingdom Viridiplantae; phylum Streptophyta; class Pinopsida; order Pinales; family Pinaceae; genus Picea; species Picea engelmannii. Next base: position 13,170 of record ML837369.1, on the reverse strand, counting down.
AAGACATAGAAGACCTCAGGAATTTTGTGCAAAAAAATTAGGAATGGATCAACAATATCTCTTCTCAAGTATTGGATTTTTTGGAGATTTCACTTCAAATTAGGAAATTGATTCAAGATCTTCGGGATGAAGGAAATGCAATTCATCATCAACTAGATAGTGTGTAGGCTCTCCTGATGTTTCAAGGAAACAATGAGGATGATGTGGTTGTATCAAAGGTTGGATATTCACATGTGTGCTTAGTTCTCCCCGAAATCAACTCTTTTCCACCTTCGTTAGAAAGGGATTCTATGGATGAAAAGTCCAATCCCCCCCCCGGTCAGAGTAATGCATAATCTCTCTTGGTTTTGTCTAGGAATTTTTTACAGAGTCTTTAGTGTCATTCACTCAGAATCTGAGTATGCATGTAAGTATATTCTCAAAAATTTATGAACATCATGTGCAATTGGTGTATGCCATGGTGGATTCGTCCCTGCACTCTTTGGTTTTTTTGGAACTTTTTATACTTTTCTCTACCCCCGGGGTAGATTTTACTTTAATACAAATTCACCATTTTTAGTTTTAAAAAAAAAAGAATATAAAATTTTTTGAAAAGAAAGAAAAAAAACAAGAATAAAAAAATCATATTTGTATACGGTGGATAACTTAACCAAACGATGATATTGATTTCCCCCTTTGTGGTGTCCATTTTCATAACAACATTTCCAAACATTGATAGTAAAATTATTCTCCTATTTAATCCCTTTCATAGTGCATACACAATAAATGCAATGTGAATTATCCCCCTATGATCATCCAACTTGTGAAGATTTTTCATCATTAGCATTCTCATCATCATAATTATCATAACTATGATTGGAATTTGTGTTGTTTGAATAGACATCAGCAATGCTTAATTGAAAATTTTATTGAATATTTTTGCCTCGTTGGCATAATTGCATGGTAGGTTTTGGGTGTCATAATCATCAAAACTATCATAGGCATTATCATAATTAGAATGGACATCGCCAACTATTGAATATTTTTTCAACATTGACATCATTGGCATAAAGGCATCAGGTGATTTTTTAGTCTCAGAATCTTTAAAATCATCATAATTATCATTGGCATCGTCATAATTAGAATGGACATTGTCAATGTCTAACTGCAAATATTTGTTGACTATTCCTGCACCACTAAAATCATTGGCATGGAATGGGTTTTGAGTGTGATCAAAGTATTCAAAATCATCATAACTATCACCACCAAGTAAAGATAAAACTATATTGAGTCTCTCCTCTACATCGTTATCATTTCCATTATAATTGCCTCTAGTCAACATTATATATTTAAAAACATGCAACCTATAAATTTATGAAATAACTTAAAAATCATTCAAAGAAAAAAACTATATGGACTTCCTGAATTTTAAATTCAGGAAAAATTATTTTTAATAATAAAAAAATTACTTCTTACCTTTTGTGAATAATGGTTCACTTATTATAGTGGTTCAAGAAATTAAAGTTCAAAGAGGTTTCCTCTTGTAGGAATTTATGTGTTAACAACCAATAATGAGATAAAGATACTTGATTAAGAAAAAAAAAACACTAAGAACAAGTATGCAAGAATGTGAGGACAACAATCAAATTTGAGATTCTATCAAATAACATACCAGGAAAGGAGAGTGATCAAGTTTAACTAAGCCACCTTTGAATTTAATTTAAGTGATCAAATTTGAATAAGTCACCTTTGAATTATTTAAGTGATCAGAGATTATAGTGATCAAGTTTGATTGATTCACCTTCAAATTATTTAAGTGATCAAGAAAGGAGAGTGATCAAGTTTGACCAAGTCAATTTATCATAGTATTTATGCTTGTTTAACCTCCAACGTAGCATCACAAAAGAAACATTACTATTAAAATTCATGATCACAAGACCAACTATTCATCAAAATTTTATAATATTCGTCATTTTTTCCAAAATCTCAATCAAACAAAAACGTCACAAATTTACATTAATACAAATGTTACATTTACGACACTTTAAAATGTTGCAAATTACACGAAATTGATTGTGTGCAAAGAGACACTCCCATTTCAACTTAAACATCACTTTAGTAATGTTAGTAACATCTCTAAATTGACATTTAAGTTAGATATATCAACAATGAAAACAAGGGATTTGGACCAAGAAATCAACATTTTCCTTCAAATGTCACTTACATGTCAAAAATACCATCATTTTTAGACCCCAAAGTAGTTGTTCCATTCTCTATAGTAGATATGATATGTAAAGGTTCATTCATAAATATATGTTGAAGGACCAAATCAATCTTATGTCAAAATTGGAAATTTAAAGATACATGTTAGGACCTTAAAAATGTCATCATACTCCTCTATAAGTGTAATGAGTTGCTCTATTGAATTAACTACATGATGGAGGAAATCTAAGTCAATTGTTGGGTTTTTGTATTCTTTGCAGTGAAAATATAGTCGAGGTGGATCGATTGGAAGTGAAATTCAAAGGTTGAAGTGATTGACCAACAAAGTCGAAGTCAAAGTGATCGACAACAAGTTGAAGAGGTCAACCAACAAGAGGTCATCAAGAGGTCGTGTAGAAACTGATTGAACACTAAATGGAGGTCGACTAGTAGTCGATTGTAACATAATCCCGAGATTCATGGGATTTGTAGCCAATGATATACATGGATATGTAACCATTTTTTGGCACATTTCTTTATCATTTTTCCTACTGTAAATCCTATAAATGAGGCATGTTGTAATCATATTATGTTGATCAATATTGGATTTTCTTGTTTATGTTTAGCAATAGGTTGTTGGTCATGTACATGTAAGTCGAATTAGTTGCAGGGTTGTCCTTGTGTAAAGAAAGAGGGTATGATGTCAATTTTGTCTTAGGTGTAGACCAAGGGTAGGCATGTAACCTTTTATTTTGAATGAATAATACAACAAGGGAGAAAGACGCTTAAGGAATTTGATTTTCCCATTTGGGTTTCCAGGTTAAATTCTTTGTGTACTGTGGGATTGCTTTGTCATTTACTTTCTTAGCTAAATATGTTTTCCTATCTTATACTAGGTTTAGCGTGGAAGTATATTTTCCTAACATGTGGTATCAAAGCTTGGCTTAACAATATTGGATTTGAGTTGAACCCTAGGTCTAGTAAGATTTGTAAGTAATGTATCTTTAAAGTTGTGCTTAAAATAATGGAAAGTAGCTCGCAAATAGAAATTGAAAAATTCAATGGCCAAAATTTTGAGCTTTGGAAGCTTTAAATTGAAGATATCTGTGTAGATCGAGAATAATGGGCAGCAATATGTCCATGTACCTTTCTAACAGTTATGTCGAGGAAAGAATGGGAGAAACTTGAAAAAAGGGCAATGAGAATGATTTGACTGTGTCTTACAGATTTAGTGTTGTTGAATGTCTCGGGTGAATTGGCCAAGAAACTATGGGACAACTTGGGAATCTTCTGCCAATCAAAATTCCTGGTAAATAAGTTGTTCCTTAGAAAGAAGTTGTATCTTCTGAGGATGAGTGATTTTAGTTCGGTAACTGAACATTTAAATTCGTTTAATACCATAATAATCCAATTACCATCTGTAGATGTTAAAATCATTGAGGAGAAATGTATTAGCCTATTATGTTCTTTGTCAGACTCCTGGTATAGATTAGTCATGGATATAGGGAGAAATTAAACCACATTAGTGTGAGAAGATGTGGTTGCATCTCTTATGTCAGAATAAATCAGAAGGAATAACATGGAAGGATCGACCAAAGATGCTTTAATGGTGAGAGGTTGATCGGTTGACAAAGATAAATGCAAATTCTCTGGTAGAAACTCTAAGTCAAAGGGTATATCCAAATCCCTGGTTCATCCAATGAGAAAATGTTGGAAATGAGGTAAAGTTGGGAATTACAAAAGGGACTGCAAGTCGAAGGAAATGGAAGTTAGTACATTATTCGAAGAGAAGCAATTGACTAAGAGAAAGAATACTCCAGATAAAGGAGGCGATTGTATCTAGCGTCGACCAATACATACTTGGATCAAGATGTTTTGTTGATCGACTCAGGAGAATCCTATCATATCAAACCTCATAGAGAATGGTTCTAAAAATATGAGAGATATGAAGGAGGAGATGTGTTCTTGGGGGATGACTCGACAACCAAAATTGTTGGACCGGGAATATTCTGACTAATACTACAGGATGGGAGGAGTGGAACCCTTCTAGGTGTGCTACATATTTTAGGTTTGTAAGAAACTTGATATTTGTCAGTAAGATGAGTGATGCAGGAGTGCACACTCTATTTCAGAAGGATACGTGAAAAACGGTCAGAGATGCAATGGTCTTAAAGAAAGGAGTTTGGATTGGATCCCTATACAAGTTGTTAGGGAATTTCAAATAAATTGGGTGCAACAACATTGTTTTTCATAAAGTCAACTCTAATTCGACTAGACTCGACTCATCTTGGGATGATTATATTCAAACTGACTCAACAAGTATTTGTCAAGTCGACCTGACCATGTAAAGGCACGGGAGGATGGGACACATTGGAGAAAAAGGACTTTGATTTATGCATAACAAAGGTATGGTCAAAGGTTTTCATGAATGTAATAGAAGTCGATTTTTTTGAACATTGCATATATGGAAAACAAAAATGGGTTAGGTTCCCATTTGGAGTGACAAGGGCAAAGGGGATTCTAGAATTGGTTCATAGTGATGTGTTTGGAAATATAACAGTGCCTTCATTTGGTGGATCCATGTATTATGTCTCCTTCATGAATGATTTTTCCAGTAAGACATGGATATATTTCCTGAGGAAGAAATCATAGGTTTTTGAGAAATTCAAAGAGTTTAAATCTCTTGTAGAAAACCAAACATATAAGAATATCAAGGTGTTGAGAATTGACAATGGTGGTGAATTTTGTGGAAAGGATCTTTAGCATTTCTTCAAGCATTGTGGCATAGCATGCCAAATACTAAACCATATACCCCACAACAAAATGAGTTTGTTGAAAGAATGAATAGAACATTGATGGACAAGGAAAGGAGAATGCTTAGTGGTGTTGGGCTTGCACAATAATTCTAGGCAAAGGTAGTCAACACTGCAAAATATTCCAGATATAAAAATATGCAGAACATAAATAAATAGCTAGAAATGGCAGATGAACAACAATATAACCAAAACAACACCAAAATAATACCAAAATGATACCAGAAATAACACTTTGATTACTGAGAGAAATGTTCACTTGCCTCTTCGAGGGGGAAACCTCCAGCAGAGTAGAGCTCTATTACAACAATATCCAAGGCAAGAGTTCTTATACCCTCGACTCCTATTTATACTAAATGTTTCTATCAAATGAACCATCTAGAGGAAGATCCTTCTAGAAGCGGAAGCTTCTATTAGGTCTTCTTACATTGGACTTATTCTTCCTTATTGCTAGGCCTTATTAATATTGACCTTTATTACATGGAAATATTATTCTACCTACGTGAGGGGTTAGGTCCCTAATATGTCCTCCCCCTTAAAAATAGCCTTGTCCTCAAGGCTTGAGATGGGGAAATTGATGCAGAATGGTAGTTGGTTCCCAAGTGGCATCTCTTGGAGTTGTATCTTTCCACTGGACTAATACTTCCTTGATGGTTCATTGACATAGTCAACGCTCACGTTGGTCCAAAACTGCTTATGGTTGTATCCAAATGGAGCCTTCTTCATCCAACTCGGGAAGGTTGGTTTGAGTTTGGCACTTAGTTCCAATCACATTCTTTAAGCAGGAAACATGAAAAACATGATGGAGCTTAGAATGACTGGGCAAAGCTAACTGATAGGACACCTGTCCCACATGCTTGAGAATAGTATAAGGGCCATAAAATTTGGGCGCTAGTTTCTGAAAATGGTCAACCTTGAGGGAATTTTGCTTGTAAGGTTACAATCAAAGAAACACTTATCCCCTTCTGCAAATTGGCATTCAGAGCGACCTTGATCTGCTTTTTGCTTCATGCGATTATGGTCCATGACCAAATTCTCTTTGAGGGTATGGAGAATAGCCTCTTGAACTGTAAGTGTTTGGTCAACCGCTTGGACCTTCGAGACACCTAGAAAATATGAGAGAATTGAAGGTGGCTTTTCTCCACATATCGCTTCAAAAGGATTCATGTGCGTAGTTGTATGGTATGAAGTGTTGTACCACCATTCATCTAGTGGTAACCATTGATCCCATTGATTCTTCCTTCTCGATGAAAAACACCTCAAATATGTTTCCAAAAATTTATTGACAAATTCATTTTTACCATCAGTCTGGGGATGATAAGTTGTGTTGAGATGCAATTGGGTGCCTTGTAATTTGAATAGTTATTGCCAAAAATTTCTAGTGAAACTTGGGTCGCGATCAGAAACAATAGAATGTGGCATGCCATGAAGCTTGAAGACCTAATCAATGAAAAGTTGAGCCACAGTGGAAGTTGTAAATGGGTGTTGAAGAGCACATAAATGAGCATACTTGGAAAGACGATCAACTACCACCATGATGACTGATTTATTGCCCAATTTAGGTAATCCTACAATAAAATCCATAGAGATATCTTGCCAAATAGCAAGTGGAATCGAAAGCGGTTGTAGTGTGTCAGGAGATTTAACTATTTCGTCCTTGTTGCGTTGACACACATCGCATTCAGCCACAAAATTATGAACTTCTTGCTTCATACCCTCCCAGAAAAAAGAACGTTTGACCCGGTCATAGGTTTTGGTAAACCCCGAGTGCCCATATGTGGGTGTAGCATGAAGTTCAGAAAGTACCGTGGATTTAAGTTTTGACTATTTACTTAAATACAAACGGCTTTTGTATTGAATCTCATCATTGATCCAAGAGTACCTTGGGGAAATTGGAGAATTGGACTACAATTTTTGTATTAGATGTGAACTTTTGGGATCGTGTAGCCATTCCCGACGAACAACTTAGATCAAATCTGGTATAATGAAATAGAGAGAAAAAAGGGACCCTTCATCTTCATATTTTCTGGAAAGTGCATCAGTAACCACATTGTCTTTGTCTTTCTTTTAAATGATCTCATAATCATATCTAAAGAGCTTAGTCACCCATTTTTGTTGCTCGGAGGAGGAAAGGTATTGTTCCAGAAAATACTTGAGGCTTTGATGATCTGTCTTAATTTGGAAGTGTTTCCCCAATAGATAAGGGTGCCAAAGATCCACGACATGAAGAATAGTAAACATTTCATTTCCATAGATTGATTTTCCTAAATTTCTCTCAAATAGTTGTTTGTTGGTAAAGGCCAAAGGTTGACCCTCTTGCATAAGGACAGCGCCAATTACCTTCCTAGAAGCATCACATTCTAGGAAAAAGGTCTTTGTGAAATCAGGAAGGGCCAGGACTGGAGTGGTGCACATGGCCATCTTCAAGGTTTGAAAATCCTGAGCAGCTGCTGGAGTCCAAGTGAAATAATTATTTTTAAGGAGTGCAGTGAGAAGTGCTGCAATATTTCCATAATTCTTAACAAACTTATGATAATAACCTGTTAAACCCAGAAATCCCCGCAATATTTTGAGATTCTTTGGGTGAGGAAAATATTGCATAGCTTCAATATTTTTAGGATCCACCCTGACGTCGTCCTTTCCATAAATATGACCCAAGTACTCGACTTTTGAGGCGCCAAAATCACATTTAAATTGTTTGAGGAAAATTTGGTGCTAAGAGACTAGATGGAGAACTCGATCCACATGAGAAAGATGGGTTGTCCAGATTTTGTTGTAGATGAGGATGTCATCAAAGAAAACTAAGACAAAATGACAGAGAAAAGGATGGAAGACATGATTCATGAGGCTCTGGAAAGTGGAAGGAGCATTACACAAGACAAAGGGCATGACCAAAAACTCATAGTGGCCCTCATGAGTTCTAAAGGCAGTCTTAGGAATGTCGCCCTCTTTCATATGTATCTGGTGGTATCCATAACGAAGATCAAGTTTAGCAAAGAACTGGGTGCCACTTAATTCATCCAAGAGGTCATCAATGACAAGAATGGGAAATTTGTCTTTAATAGTGAGTTTTTTGAGGGCGCGGAAGTTAGGACACATGCACCAAGAACCTTCTTTCTTAAGGACCATGACCATAGGAGAATAATAGTGGCTCATACTAGGGAGGATAACACCTGTGTTAAGCAGTTCTTGAACCATTTTCTCAATTTCATTTTTTTGGGAAAAGGGGTGACGATAGGGATGGATATTGGGAGGAAGGATTTCTGAGACAAGGGGAATGGAATGATGATGAACACCACGGAAAGGAAGGAGTCCCTGGGGAGTGGAAAAAACCACTTGATGTTTAGAGAGGATGGATTGGAGGTCCTGTGGCACAAAGCGTGTCTCTGTTTCTTGGATGGTATGGAGTTAGGAAATAATTTTAGAATGACCTTTTTTGAGCAGATTTTCCATGCGATGGGAACTAATGATCTCCAGGAAACCAGAGGTGATGCCTTGGAAATTACATTGTTGGCCTCATGGTCAAATTGCATGGTTAATTCCTTAAAATCCATGAGAATGGGACCCAAAGTCCTTAGCCATTTTGCACCCAACACAATTTCACAACCGCCCATGTCGATAGAAAACATATGAGATTTCAAGTGGTATTCACCAATTTCGAGATGCACATTTTCAAAATGCCCTCCACATTTCATGGACCCACCATTGGCAATAATGATTTGGAAATTATTGACTCCACAAATGTAGCAATTAGTTTCTTGGGAAATGCGGCGATGAATAAAATTATGGGTGTTTCCACTATCAACAAGAATGATGACCTTCCTATGCTTGATGTAACCAATTAGCTTGAGGGTTCGAGGAACAAAGAAGTCAATGAGAGAATTTAGGGAAATGACTGGTTCTACTTTGGGAGGGTCTGAGGGAGGAATTATGTCAGTGGGTTCAAGTGACATAGACACAAGGGGAGCCTCAACATCCTCTTCTGAAAAATCCTCCAAGATGGACATAAAAATATTTTGTTCCTTACACTTGTGTCCTAGAAAATATTTTTCATCACAATTATAACAAAGGCCTTTGAGTTGGTGTTCAACCATTTCGATCCTGGTCAATTTCTGGATCTTTAGTGGAGTAGAAGGAGGAGTGGGAGTTATTGGTTTAGTGTGAGGAATAAATGAGGGTTTTTTGTTTTGAGAAGAGACAACATGTTGTGCTTCCTTAGCTCTTTTAGTAGCCTCCACCCAACTCTAAGGCCGAGCCATGAGGACATGAGCACGAATTTCATCCTTGAGGCCATTGATAAAACATTCTCAGAAAAAATCATCAAACATGCCCTATGTATGAAAATCCAATCTCTCAAAAGAAGCTATAAAGTCTCCCACGGTGCTAGATTGTTTCAACTTTGTCAAATGGCCTAAATGGTTGGTGTCAGTGTCAAAGCGTTCATAAAGCTCTGCCACAAAGTGTGTCCAAGCCACATACCCTTGGCGGACATTTTTTTCTCCATTGCCACCAATTCCAACGTTCTTGATCTAGATGGAGAACACCATACCGGAGTTTGGCCAACTCATTCGTAATGCCATACAAAGAGAAATAATGTTCCATTTGACTTACCCATCCAGTGGGATCTGATCCATCAAATTTGGTCACATCCACATGCGGAAGGCGTAGGTCACGCTGAAAGTGATGGGGCTTAAAATTCTGGGAATGAGAGGAATTTTCACCTTCGGTATGCAAATGTGGGTCAGATAAGGGAAGATATGCAGGGATATGCAGCTTGACGCAGATCATCGTAGTGATAGATTCAATCTAGGTAGTAATGTCATGTTTGATCTCTTATTTGAGTTCAATGATTGAGGTGGCAATGGAGGAATGCATCTTTTGATTGATGGTGGCAATATTGGCATTGAGTTGTTGCACTTCTTGTTGGGTTTCTGTGAAATTAGAATGCAAGGTAGTGAAGCGAGCTTCCAAGTCTTGGCTACGGGTATGGGCCATGATGACGAGGGAACACGAAAAGGGGTGGGTGGGACCACATAGAAAATGGGTTATGGGTGAAGTGTATCACAACGATCAGAGCGACAAGTGGAATCCAATGGGGTAAATTCAAAATAAGGGTGTTGGAAGGGGGTCGGGTCAACAAGAAAAAAAATGTTGAAAAATGATAGATATGACTGCGATAAGGGAAAAGAGAGAAATCCAATGGAATAGGTCTCAAATAATGGTGCCAACTGGATCCATATTTTGTTTACTCTTGCAGAGTTATACTCTGATTTGAAGAATACTGCAGTGATGAAATGCCCAAATGCTTAAGAGGAAGAAATGTGTAGTAATTTTGCAACTCGAATGCAGGAGACACAGTTGTGCCACAATAGACCTTGTATGTTTTGTTTTTGTTTCCATCCCAAGGGTTAGGTATTCAAGGGTTCTATAGACAAGGGTTTTCCCTGTTCTATAGTTCTCTGATATACGTGTGCGTTCCAATAGTAGTAATTGGCCGAATATCTCAGGGCACGAAATAAGGAGGATAGACCGTGCCCTTAACCATACTACCCGACTACCCAGGTACTAGAGAGTATATTCCCGAGTGTTTTTCTCGGTGACACTATAGCAGTCAGGTGTTCGATCAGTTTATCTATGGAGGGATTCAGGAGATCTAGGATGATTCGTATACAGGTGTTGTCTCATTAGCTACCACTCGAAGGGGTACCAACAGGGGTTACAAGGGTGGCCAACATATGTGTGCTTAAGTACCACTTGTATTTCCTCCATGTATGAATCCCTGACCACGGGTTTATGCACGTAACGACATATCTATGTAGCTTAAAGACACCGAAATACGTCTCTACCCTGAAAAACAAATTAACCCACAATTTTTTGCCGAGGAAGGTGCTCTGATACCACTTGTAATATTCCATATATAAAAAGTATACAGAACATAAATAAATAGCTAGAAATGGCATATGAACAACAATATAACTAGAACAACACCACAATAATACCAAAATGATTCTAGAATAATACCAGAAAGAACACTTTGATTACTGAGAGCAATGTTCACTTGCCTCTTCGAGGGGGAAACCTCCAGCAGAGCAGAGCTCTATTACAATAATATCCAATACAAGAGTTCACATACCCTCAACTCCTACTTATACTAAATATGTATATCAAAAGAACCATCCAGAGGAAGATCCCTCTAGAAGCAGAAGCTTCTATTAGGTCTTCTTACATTGGACTCATTCTTCCTTATTGCTAGGCCTTATTAATGATGACCTTTATTACATGGAAATATATTATTCTACCTACGTGAGGGGTTAGGTCCCTAACAACCTTCATTTGGTGTATCCATGTATTATGTCTCCTTCATGAATGATTTTTACAGTAAGACATGGATATATTTCATGAGGAAGAAATCATAGGTTTTTGAGAAATTCAAAGAGTTTAAATCTCTTGTAGAAAACCAAACATATAAGAATATCAAGGTGTTGAGAATTGACGATGGTGGTGAATTTTGTGGAAAGGATCTTGAGCAGTTCTTCAAGCATTGTGGCATAGCACACCAAATACTAAACCATATACCCCACAAAAAAATGAGGTTGTTGAAAGAATGATAGAACATTGATGGACAAGGCAAGGACAATGCTCTATGGTGTTGGGCTTGCACAATAATTCTAGGCAGAGGCAGGGGACACTGCAAAATATTTGGTGAATATGTCTCCTTTGTATGTGTCAGTCGACATGACTCTGCATGAGGTATGGTTTGGAAAGAAGAATTCACTTTTGCATATCAAAGTATTTTTATGTGATTCATTTATGCATGTTCCCAATGAAAATAGGAACAATATGGAAAAGAAGGAATTCAAGTGTATTTTCATTAGATACAAAGAAGGAATGAAAGGATATACTCTTTGGCATCCTGCATCAAGGAAAGCAGTGTACAATCAATATTTGGTCTTCAATGAAGTTGGACGTAAATCTGAGCTTGAAGTGGTCCAAATAGAGAATGATCCAGAGAAGGTGAGTTTTGAACTGAGTAACGAAGAAGATGATTAGGATGAGTTGACTGAATCAGAGGAAGAGGTGGAATAATCGACCCCCGTTGTAAGAAAGTATGAATGAGTAAGAAAACCAAACAAGAGGTATAGTCCACCCAACTTCCATTCCACATTTGTGTTAACTTCCACTGACGAGGAGCACAAGTTGGTCAGGGGGACAGTCGAATTGACATAGGGTAGGCTCTGGAATGACTCCATGGTTGAAGAAATGGAATCCTTGCATAAGAATTAGAAATGGAATTTAGTATAATTACCTAGTGGAAGAAATTCCATTGGTATCAAGTGAGTATTCAAGAAACATATGAATGCAATAGGTTAAGTCGAGAAATTGAAAGCTCAACTGGTAGCAAAAGGATATTCTCAAGTCGAAGGAGTCAAATTCGGTGAGATTTTTTCCCCTATTTCAAAATTAACTTCCATTAGAGTACTAATGTATATGATTGTGGCATTTGATCTTGACATAGAACAAATGGATGTGAATATAGTGTTCCTACATGGGGACATGGAAGAATAAATTTACATGAAACAGCATGAAGTATTTGCAGTAAAAGGCAAGAAAGAGATAGTGTGCAAGTTGAAAAGATCCCTTTATGGTCTAAAGACATCACCAAGGATGTGGTACCAAAATTTCAACAGATACATCCTTAGTTTAGGATTTGTGAGAAGCAAAGTTGATCGTTGTGTATATTCCAAAGAAGAAGGTGGGTGTTTCATATATGTAGCATTGTATGTCGATGACATGTTTCTAATCGTAAACAACATGGACGTGGTGAAGAAGGTGAAGAAGCATCTATCCTCCAAGTTTGGCATGAAGTATCTTGGTGTAGTATTCATTCTAGGAATGGATATCAGGAGAGATCGAGCAGTTATAAATCTTTGGTTAAACCAAAGGAAATGTATCAAAAAAAAATTGAATTGTTTCAACATGAAAGATTGCAAGCCTGTAAAGGTGTCAATTCCTATGGGAGAAAGGCTAATTGTTGAACAATGTCTAAAGACACAGGAAGAGATAGAGGACATGGCATGTGTTCCCTATGCAAGTGTTGTTGGTAGTCTGATGTATGTGATGGCTTGCACTCGACCATACATTTCCCATGCAGTGGGAGTGTTTTGCAGATACATGT
>ML837368.1:31035-45778 GCA_009831015.1 Picea engelmannii | reverse complement strand
GTTTATGGATGATGTAGCATACTTGTATTATTAGAAGCACATATTGATCTTGGTGATGATTATGAGTTGTTGTGTTATACTTGGTTGATGCACATATTTGAGAGTTGTCTTGGTGATTGATCTTGGTGAGTAGATCTGATTTGATGGATAACATTGATGAGACAAGTTGTTGTGATAGTTTGTTTGGACAAGTTGTTGTGATAGGTTGTTGTGACATGTTATTTGTATAGGTTTGGTGCATGGTTGATGCACTTGTTCATGGTATAGGTTGAGGTAGAATTTGGTGCATGGTTGATGCACTTGTTTATGGTACAGGTTGATTACAGGTTGTTTGGTACAGGTTGGTGTATGGTTGATGCATGGTTCAGGTTATTGGTACAAGTTATTTGTTGCAAGTTGATTGGTACAGGTTTATAACATTATATCTCATAGTGATAGTGTGACAATGGTTCCATCATTATACTTGTACTTTAGGGTGGTTGGATGGGGAAAGGACAAGTGGTTGTAGCCACCTTCCGGTTGTAGTCGTAGAACATAGGGGGTTGTATCCCGCTTCTAGTTGTAGCCAAATAATTGGGGAGTTGGAGCTTCCCTCAGGTTGTAGCCTGAGAAACTAGGGGGTTGGAGCCTCCTTCCACTTACAGCTGAAAAACAAAGGAAGTTGTTGCTTCCAATGAATGTATATCTTCAAGACATATAAGATAAAGAATTCTATGGTTTTCTCCTGCTTTGGGTTTCCACATAAAACACTAGTGTACTGTGTATGTGTATGATTGTTCATTGCTTATTTACTCTGTATTTATTGGATGATAATGATACATTGATATAACACTTGGATTATATGGTTAAAAAAGATTAAATTTCTCTATTACTAATTCACTCCCCCTCTCAGTAATCCAACAAATAATACAAGCGCTCATAATTATGTCTTATGGGGGAATTCTCAAAGTTAATTTGGGAAATGAGTTTTAAAACCCTTGTTGATAAAAAGGTGTAGTTGTAACAAAAGATAAAAGGGATAAATTGTAAAATCGCTCCAATGTAGTATAAAAATGGACTATTTCTTTAGATAAATGGAGCTAGAAAATCCAAAATTTTGGCTTGTATATTGTGTTGGAAACCTAATACGCTTAAGGTTAAGCTATTATTCACTTGACAGAATATGAAAGGTCAAGTGACTATAAGGGACATCAAGAGTCCAAGAGACCTTAGAAGATGAATCCAATGGTCACATCATTGTATAAATATTTGTATCATATTGATGAATAAATGCACTTCACACTTATCCTCCAATTGCACATTCCAATAGTGGTATTAAAGCCCTATAGTTCTTAGGGACCTATGGTAGCATAACATTTTCGAAACTTAACTCATGATTCGCTCCACTAGGAATTTTCAATCTTGGTGTCATCCCTCTACCTGCAAATCTATCCAGTCTTCCTTCCTCAATGTCAGTCATGCCAGTATGGTCCATGCGAGTGTGTTAGAAATGCATTATTCCCTTGGGCATTTTCATTCTCGTTAAAAAATGCAAGATCTACATGTCTGCTAGGGTTTCTGCATTTCCTGCAATGAGCCTCAATGAGCCTCTAATTATTCCTTGCATTAGTTGTGAGCCATGAGGCATGTTTATTCCCTCAGATCTGTCTTTCAGTCTAGTCTACCATGGTCATTCCATTTCGGCTTGTTGTGCATAACTATTAGGGTTTTTGGATTTTCTCAATTATTTTCTCATCAGTTATACCTCCACATCTGAATAGGTGGATTTCAACCTTGCTCTCAAATATTCAACATTGAATCCCATAGAAAACCTGACCAAAGATCCATTTTTCTTGTTCTAACACGGAGTTTGAACCATCAAGTCAGTACGAAGAGTCACTAGTAGTCGAAAATAACTTGAAGGATGAATTCAAGGTCATTAAATATGTATTTATATATGTACCATATCATTAATGCAGGAAACTAAAGCAGTATTTACACGTTCTATTAAATATGTATTTATATATGTACCATATCATTAATGAAGGAAACTAAAGCAGTATTTACACGTTCTAACAGTGGTATTAGAGCCCTATAGTTCTTAGAGCCTATGGTAGCATAATGTTTGAGCAGTTTAACTCATGATTCTCTCCATTGGTCATTTTCAATATTGGTACCATCCCTCTTCCTACAAATCTTTCTAGTGTTCCTTCCTCAACGCCATTTGTTCATGTTCGGTCCATGTGAGTGTGTCAGAAACACCTCATTCCCTTGGGAATTTTCATTCTCATTAAAAAACGTAAGCTCTGCCCCTCTGCTAGGGTTTATGCATTACCTATAATGAGCCTCTGATTATTCCTTGCATTAATTACATACCATGAGGTTTTTTTATTCCCTCAGATCAAACGTTATTCACTACACCCTTTGTCTTCTAGTCTAATCTTCCATCCCCATTCCATTTCGTCTTGTTGTGCATAACCGTTAGGGTTTTTGTATCTGATAGATTTTCTTCTCTTTAGTTACACCTCCACATATGAATAGGTGTCTTTGACCTTTTCTCTCAAATATTCAATGTTGAATCTCGTTGAAAACCCTACCAAAGATCCATTTTTCCCATTCTAACACTAAAAATGCTTCCCTTTCCATTTCATATTTGGACGCTATGCTAATGTGAAGTTTTCTTCTAGTATGCGAACTACATATATACTTGTTCTATGCATGGAAAAAATCCTACGCTAAACCATAACTCACATGTCAACTATTCTCTCCCCCCATCGACTGCTCACACCCCCGTCACCCCTCAATTTTTCCATCCTACAATATAACTAAGAATTTGATAACATTTCAACACCCATTTTTTGGTACCCTTACCATTTGGAATCAAATCGTTTGGCATAAGGTGGCATTTCCTTAGATGCAATCCTTCTAAGCCACAAAATGATAGCAATCCCATCAGAATATTTACACCATCACGAACACCTATGTCACTAGCATTTTCCAACTTAAAGAGAATTTCATAAATTTGTGTGTTGGTGTTCATCAATTTCCTTTGGATTGTGGTATAGCACATTGAATGAAGCACATATTAGATTTTCCTCGGTTAATCCAAACTACATGAGTACCAATGAATCTTGTGCAAGCTCTCGATCAATATGAATGAGAAAAACATGAGAAGGTTTACATTCAAGCATCTTTGTAATCTTTGCATGAAGTGAACCCAAATATTCATTGGAATGTATTCTCTTAATCCATAAAATATTGAAGGTAGAACCCATATTGATGATAGGAATAGTCAAACCATGGGACGATTCACCATGGTGACATGATGATGCTGGAATTTTCCAATGAAGAATTTGGTATACATCTATTCATTCTTCTTTGATAATTATAATGTTTTTTTTTTTTCTGTAAACGAGTGCAGTTTTAGTAGAATCCAACACCCTTCATTTGTTGAGTCTACATAGTCGAGTTTGCATTGTAAATTCATGGTGGATTTGCAAGAAACCTTGTAAGGTCTAAGCTATGGCTCAAGTTGAGGAACTATTAGAGTTACTAAACACTCTAATCCTCTCTTCTGTGGACAATACAATCATCACTGACAAAACCACTCTACAATCTGTTATGACTTGATTGCAAGTTTTGCAAGCCAAGGAAACACTACTTTAGACTCAAAATTGACTTCTTCATGATGCACTTGAGCTAAATAATATTTGAAAACATTTTGAACTAATCCTTGTTTAGAACCCTATTTTCAAAGATGAATAAGATGATGATTCCAATTCAGATAAAAAACCAATGCAACAACAAATTCATGAGATAGCTCCAGATTCAAGTATAGATGAAGATAAACTTCCTCTTTCCAAGTGGATCATCAAACCTTGGGAAGAAATCAGGAACAAAAAACATAGAACGGGTATTAGATATTGAAAGGATGTTACCTTTCATAATCTATATTAAACCAAACCGATCCATTTCCAGAATGTTGGACTCCTTCAAGAAATTTTAGATTCACCTACTCCATTTCAAGAGAAGATTCGGATATACTATCATTGTCAGTGAGTTTGACACATGGAATATCGTTGTTTCAATCTTCATCCTTGCGAGCATTTTGGACAACACAATCATCCTTCAAATAGGTGTTTCAAACACAAGACAAATGCAAGAGTTAAGAAACACTATGGGTGGATGACTTCTTGGCGATGGTCATTAATAGCCAAGAAGATATCTTAGTCATACCATATAATTTTCTCTCGAGTATTGATGCATCTTGTAGTGAAAGGATTTGCATCTTCTCAACTTGTACTTGACAGGGGGGAAAACATTAACGATTGATAGTCAAGCTTCAAGTTCCAATGTCCCAACAATCGAGCATGATTGGTTTGTGGTTTCCCTTAAACCACCACTTAGTAGAAGTCATACAACTTTTGCTAGAAAATGATTTGTGGTTTCCCTTAAAAATCCACTTGGTAGAAGACTTCCAACATATTATACATCACAATTTATGGTCATATTTAAATAAACATTCAAGAGCACTTTTAATTAGAAGAAGACATCAAATTCCATTTTCTAGCTAACTTAGGAAATGTTCTAAGAACCATTGAGCCTAGAGC
The DNA here is from genome assembly GCA_009831015.1 of Picea engelmannii. Lineage (NCBI taxonomy): Eukaryota > Viridiplantae > Streptophyta > Pinopsida > Pinales > Pinaceae > Picea > Picea engelmannii. The sequence goes on along the minus strand of ML837368.1, from coordinate 41,189 downwards.
ACAATTCCAAAGTTTGTGGTCATCCTTAAACCACCATATTATTTTGTGGTCTTCCTTAAACCACCATCACTATTTGGTTTATTGTCATCCCAAAACCACCAGATTCAAAGAGCACATTTAACCATTATCAATTGTCCACTTTGACATTTCAGTTTCACACTTTGAGATTTCATCTCTCTCCTTGGAATCATAGACACCTCTTTGGACTAATAGGGGAATGTTGGAAACCTAATCCTTTTAGGGTTAAGGTATTCCTCACTTGACAGAAACTGAAAGGTCAAGTGACTGTAACTGACATTAGGAGTCCAAGAGACCTTAGAACATGAATCCAAAGGTCACATCATTGCATATATATTTGTATCGTATTGATGGATAAATGAAATTCATGCCTATCCTCCGATTATGCATTCCAACATATTGTTTTAGGTTGAAGAAATTATCAAAATTCTTTTTGGAAAATCCTTCCAAGTATTTTTTTTCTAAGGATCAAATACAAGGAGAAAGCACTTATGACCATATAGTCTATTTTTTTTATGCATTAGATTTATGTGTGTATCAATGGATGTCTTTACTCTCTTTGATAGTCATTTAATTAGCATTATAATTACTTCCTTGTTAATGAAATATGCTTTATAATGGTTATAAGTGATTTGATAGCAAGATCATATTCAATTCTTTTAAACATCCAAATTTCTTCTTGTATTTGAACTGAATATGCTAGTATGTTTTTATACTGTAAAATGTGAATTATTTCTCTTTCCAAGAATAAAACTTTATTCTTGCAATCAAAATATGTTACTTCGATATTAGGAGTAGTTATAGGTTGAAATAGGATTGTATATGCATTATATATTAGAAATGCATTTAGCATTTAGATTAGTTTAAATGAGCAAGTCTCCTTTCAAGGAGCAATATTTTTAATTGGTGGTAATTGGGCCCACATATCGGAGGAAATTCCATACCAGATGAGAGCAGGTCCAATTGGGACCTTCCACCAGGAAATTCTCCCCTTGTTGATGCAGGTCATGTTTACCCGTCAACACATAACAAATGAAGTTTTTGGTTTCCTACCTTATTTTCGATAAGTATCATCAATTACAATTATAATGGGATCAAATACATGTAGGGGATGGTAAAATTTAAATTTCCATCCTTCTTCTTGGCCTAATCATCTCTTGGATGAAAAATATCAATTCATTTATTTAAATTTTAGTGGTTGTAGGTAAAATGCCTCTAAGAAAAACTCATATTTGGGAATCTCCAAAAAAACCAAGAGTAAGGAGAAAATAAATAGTAGATGTATCCAAATCAATCCCAACATAGGAAGGGGAGCCACAACCAACAAAGAGCACATAATTAATGTTGGGATAACTTAGTGGTTTAGGTTTCTCAACATTTAATTATCAATCTAGGTAGGTAAACTTGTGAGACACCTGCACAATATGTACATAATTGATTTGTGAACCTTCCTAAAAAAATCTTATTGAATTCAAATAAATTAAATAATCGAACTCACAAACATATGGTAAAATTCTTCAATCAGCTAGTTCAGATTTAACTGTCATATAGTAAAGACTCGAACAACAAATCAATCCTCACAATCATAAGTGTGCCTCTTGTTGAAATCACTTCATTTAGTTATCTGAACTTTGTGATCATAGAAGTTATTTTTGCTTATGATTTTGAAAGGGTAACTGAATGAAACTTTAAGAAAATGAGAAAATGTTTGTCATAGAAAATTACAAACTTAACTGTCTTTGAGGATATTTCAAGAAGTTTTTTTGTATGGAATGAAAGACAAAATCTTTCTCAATTTTGGTTGAGTACTTTGAATGTATAAATCTAAAACGAATTGTTCATTGTACTCAAAATCATTGTACTCAAAGAGGTTAATGTCTATAAAATACTATAAAAAGGGAATTCACAATTGACTATAAATTAAAACATAATTATTAATATACATGAATTTGAACATGCATCTACAATAATTTATGAGACACTATGAAATTACAGGAAAACACACACAGTGAACAAACATTTACATGAAATTACAGTAAAAAGGAATTAAAAACACACTTTTAAATTTGTAATCACTAAAATGAACATAACTTCAACACAACTTATAGAAAACAAATTTGTGTTGAAGTTGAAGTTGTGTTCATTTTAGTGATTACAAATTTAAAAGTGTGTTTTTAATTCCTTTTTACTGTAATTTCATGTAAATGTGTGTTCAATGTGTGTGTTTTCCTGTAATTTCATAGTGTCTCATAAATTATTGTAGATGCATGTTTAAATTCATGTATATTAATAATTATGTTTTAATCCTCTTGAGATGGATCCTCGAGTTCTTGGTTGACTTCAACTGCTTCTTTATTTCTCGTGTTGAATCCCATATTTTCTAATTCCTGTAATTTTGTTGATGTTGACTAGGTGCTTGACTACTGAGCTCTGTACACTATAAATATGGAAAAAAAATTAATTCATCATCTCGAGGAATCCATGAAATATATCCAATTGGAATTTTTCCTTTGACCAAGAGGAAGTATCTCAACCATCAATTCATTTAATAACTCAAAAATACAATGAATTCCCATAATGATTTATTTATACACAATAATTTTAAAAATAGATTTTAATCACCATTTACAAGATAAACTAAGATTTTTCTAAAAAAACAACTTATACCTTGTTCCATGCACATTATTCCATCAAAGAAGTGAAAATAGACAAGAGTGAAGGATGATCCAGAAAAAGTGGAGGTAAAAGAGTTGTTGAAAAGATCAAAATTAACACCCAACAATCAATTATCTTATTATCCCTGAAGAATTTCTCTACACAAGTATTTCTATATGGGGACACCGAGCCTAGAACCAGTACACAAGTCCATATACCAGGGTGGAATGACCTACTTATCAAGTTCCAAAATCAGGACTACCCGAAATCCACATTACATAGTGACCCTGACCTCACAGTGGTAGATGACCAGGTCTTTTCATAACATCAAGCATTCCATATTACACTCGGCCATGACAAGGGAACTAGTGCTTCTTTGTATTAAGGTGGTGGATTCGATCATTAACCACGCCGACTGTGGATTACACTCAACCGCAGCAAGGGCATTAGTGTTTCCTTGTATTGAGGTGGTGGAGTGGACCATCAACCATGCCGACTATGGAAATATTTTCAGTGTTGATACCTAGAACGTAATTGATTAAAATTTAAAAATTTATAACCTTGAATTAATAAATATTTAGAATTTACTCATTAATAATATAATGGAAAACCAAAAACTTAATAATATACATAATAACCAATAATTAAACCCTACTATTTCATTAATACAATACTTATAACATAGTGAATTAATATTAAGATAAAAACATTAAATTAATAATAGTTTAGAAAAAACCCTAAAACTTAAATAACCAAAATAAGAAACCCTAATAAACTTTAAAAGAATTAATCTTATTATATAATTTTTACTAAAAAACTTAGCCGACACCTAGGTTTTTCCCACAGTTCCAATATTTAAATACCAACTTTTCCCTTCATTTTAACCCATGCTCATTGTCCTGAAGATGGATCCTGATTTGGATCTGAAACGTCGACAGTCTATTGACAAAATTGTGGCTAATCTGATCAACACTGAAAATCTCAACCACATAAATCTCATTAATATGGATATATTTTGATTAATAATGAAAAGGGAGTCTGGATCAAGGTTTTCCTCCCATAGGAGGTTACCAAATATTACAATTTCCATGATCCTTAGAAATTTCTTAACAAGGATTTTGTAGTTTATTTTTACCAGAAATATGATCTAAGAAAAATTCTAGCCAACTACTAGAAGGAAGATAAAAAGTTCTTCAAAAGGTCAGGAATTTGATACTATACGATAGCTTTATAGGAGCCATCCATATACCTCATGATCCTACTTTGCAGATTGTATGGAGAAAAATATTTCTCCCAATTTTTAGAAGCATGGATTCCATTAGCCTACACAATATCCATGCAGGGGAAGAGGTTCAACTAGGAAGACATAATCTCCAAATAAATTAGCACCATAATTGAACAAGCCGAGAATATCAAGCCACGAGTGCTACCCTCATTTTGCATGAATTCTTAATTGTTTGATGTGGTAAGAACAAATAATGTCTTTCTCATATTATCCCTCAACTGGAAGGCATTAGAGCCCCCTTTTCGTGTCTATTTAAACATATGGGAAAATAAGTACAAAATGTCATATTCTTTGATTTGTGATTTCTTTATAGAACGTTTGTATACTCTCATTTTTGGACAAGAATTCCCTAAATTATCCAAATAATCCAAGAAGATCCTCACATATATAGGAAACTAGTATTTTGAAGAGAATCACACATATACTTGAATTTATGGATCAACTTGTCCACCTCATATCTTGCCAACCTATGTCCGAGTCAAATTAATAATCAACGAAATATGTTATCAATTTATTATGTAAGGTTTCAACACTGCATTGGTGAAAGATAAGAAAAGAATCTTCATAACTTCCAAATTGGATATTATTTTTTCAAGGGTACCAAGCAGGCCAAGAAATAAGGATAGATATAGCTTGAATATTGATTCAAAATTAGCAGTTTTAGGAGGCATGATCCCAAAGGATTAGTGTTCAATCATGTTGAACATGTATCAATTAGTTGGCCTTGTGCACACAAAAAATTGCATGAAGATATTTTCACTGGGAATGCACAAGATTGGACAGAGGTTGAAAAAATGAAATCCAATCCAAATATTATTGTTTTTGGCTCTCTGTCACTATAGGAATAAATGAAAATAATAAACCAAGGAGACACTTACAACAAGGAAGCAGATGAAGAAAGGATAAACGAGGAAGCAAGGCTAAAGGAAGAAGTTGAGCATAAATCCATTTAAGATGAACATGATAGGATTCTTCAAGAACAAGAAATCCAACGGAATATTGAAGAATATTTGAAAAATAAGTAGGAGGAAGATATTGCTTAGGAATTGCTCACCAAAAAAAGGAAAGAAGAACAAGTAGAACAAACGAAGAGGGATTTGTTAAAAAATGAAAGAAGGAAAATAAAGAGAGAGTCAGGTGGGATCTAGAAGAATAGAGAAGAGTAGGAAAGGAACTATCATAACAACAAAATAAATCTCATATTGAGCAAACATAGAAGGAAGAACTTAAAAAAATGGAAAAATAAAAAAGAGGAAAAATGGAAGTTGGAACAAGAAATGGCACAAACAACTCCTAAACCTACTGATGTGATTGATTTAACAAAGGAGGAGGAATAAGTGAATACAACCATTTCCATAATGAATGAAAGCCTATCTACTACCAAAAAATACTACTCGGGTCCTCACTAAAGTTGAGGATAAAAAATGGATAAGGAGGATACCACACTTGATACTCATGATCTAAAAAGGGATACCATGAAATCTAGTTGATGACAAAGATGAGAATCATACTGAAATTCCCACTGAGGGGGTCATCGATCCTAGGGGCACTAAGGAGACTCTAAAGCCTTAAGATACCCAAGAAAATCAAGTTACAACCTTGGAGCAGTAGGAAATATAGAATAAGTCTTCTAGATAGGAACATACCTTACAAGAAACCCAATCATTTGGGAAAGCTCAAGAACCCATGATGGAACAATTCCATACTCCTGGTAGTTTGAATAACATACTATCTTGGGGAGACTAGCCTATACATCAGCCAATCGATGAAGTTGCAGATATGGAATCTCTTTCCTATGATCAGAAGAGGAAATCGATCATTCGAAGAACATAAAATAATAGAAATATCACTTTGTATAGTGGCATACTTTGTACCTCAAATGAAATTATATTTTATGAAAAAAAGACTCATATTAGTGTATTAGTATCTACAGGTATTACCATTTCACATGCATCGTTGAACAAGGCTATTGAAGAAGAGAAGGAATTGGAAGATACAATAAAATAATTAGCATCACTCCAACATCAAGTTCATTACTACAAGGAAATAGAAGGTGCAACTAGTTTTGTTGAAAACCCCCTTGAAGAATATGACAAATACCAACAAATCCAAGACACATTTCTAAAAATGATGGTTTACTTCTAGGAGGAAATGCAACTACTTCCTATAACACATAAAGAAGTACTCAAGTGGAGTGAAAAGGGTGTTAGGTCCTTAAGCCAAGTTGAATTCATCAAATAAATCCAAAGGGACTAAGGAGAGGAGGACAATGGCATTGATATTTTAACAAATGATAGTATAGCCATAATGCATTCATCCACACAATACTGAGTAGATCCTGTCGAGGAGCCAAAGAATTAGATGGAATATTAATGGTCTTCTTTCCATAAAACATGGGAAAATATCAACAAAACAATGATCGATCTCTACCTGCCAACATTAGGGTCACCTAACAATTTTTGATCAACTGAGAAAGTATCTACTATCGACGAGATTCAAGTGAAACACCAATGACTATCAGGATGACATCAAGAAGATAATTGCAATTGAACGTGGCCATATATAGATATTTCTGGTTGGTGAAATCAGAATGACTGATACACTGGAGCAACGGACTCCCAAAATAAAAGGTTACACTCAGCGCTATAGAGAAAGAAAAGAAAATTTGAGTATCATGATGGATAGGCACATGTTTCCCTACAACCAAAGGTGTGTCAATTTTTTATCACAATGGGCCACCTATTGTGACGAGCATGCAAATCTTGAAACTCCCAAATAACATGAGTCATCTTGAGTCACATTTTGTCTAGAAATTTCTCAGTCTTTTTTTTGTTGAATATACTATTTTTAGCGATTTTAATGTTAAATAAATGGAGGGATTGACGTCTAAGGAAAGGTATTTTGGTTGGAGAAAATTTTGGAATGTAATTAGAGAAATATTTCAAAAGTTTAATACAGAGGCTCTACAAGAGCCAAGGAGTTTTGTTGGATCTTTGTGTTCATTTGCTTGTTTTGTGGATTACTTTAAGAACAAATGATATGTCAGATGCATCTAGTAGTAATTTTTTTTATTACAATTAAGATTATATTTATGCATGGATTAATTTTTAGAAAATTCAGTAAATACTCATTAAATTTTGATGGATAAGGTATCATAGAATTATTTCTCTATATCTCACATTTGTGTTCTCTATTTCTGTCGTTATTTGCATGTTTCTCTAAAATTGACTCATATACTATATTCATGATACAATTATTCCAAAGGTTGTTACAATATTACGGTAATTTTCATTTTGTTATTTACCATCATGCTTGGTTATCCTAAACACCATATTCTCTTTTTTATCAAATAGATAATGTTTTCCATTCTGCATATATGTAGAGAATTGAAAACAAGAAAATAATAAAGAATCTTTCAAACCACTAAAGTTCATTGAAAAGGTTTTTGTGCTATAAACCAGAGGATCATTCCAAGCCAAACAGGGAGGAGCCTAATTGGGCATTTTCCTTGGGTTTGATCCATGCTATTGAGGCTAGGGAATCCAACCCCATCAACACGACCCTCAATATCCAAGGTAAAGAAAGCAACTAAAATTTCTTAGTGACGAATTTTATTATAGGCATATTGATACAATGAAGGTCTTCATTCATCAACATGGGTGCTTGACTAGACCTAAAACACAATGGGAGGAAAGAATATGTAGTTTTACAATACTATGAAGGTGGAGGATGGAAAACGCTTTCCTAAACTACTGTTCCTACACAAACATTAAGTATTATTTTTGAAGTATGTGTTACATTGTTATGGATCTTCGTAGTATAATAGATCATGAAAATTAAAGAAAGATGAAAAATCATTAAGTTTTCATTTAGTTTTTTAAGGTCTCATAGACCAAAGTTAGTCTTCGATGGTAATTATCATCAACAACATCAACATTTTATATTTATATCTTGAAATTAGAAAAATATAATGATAAATTTTACCTTATCCTTTATACTTGCAAATTTTATTTAAATTTTATTGTCTTAGAATTATAATAGAGACATGAATTAAGTGAGTTCTAACCTATGAGTAAGTTGTGATGTTTGAGCTATATTTAAAACTATTTAAAATCATTGTAATTCTAGAGTTGATTTTACAACACCCTCTTTAACTTCTATAATAATTTCACTAGAAAACACATATGTATTTGTGAATCCCTAATACTTATGTTTATTATCTTTGTGATACTAAACATTATATATCAATATTATTTGTTATACCTAATTGAAAACACCCTTCCACATTATTATTATAAATATTCTATTTTAATTTTGAAATATTACAAATATTATTAATTATTAATATTGGTTGTTATTATTTTGTAATTAATTTTTTTGATCTTACTAACATAATTTTTTTTTTTTTCAAATGAAGAATTACAATTTTTAAACAAATCAATTAATTATTGATCTTTTTTTCAAATTTATAACCAAATTAATTTAAATATTAACAATCATAATCATCATCATCACAATCATAATTCAATGATCAAACATAACTCTATATTTAATTGGCATTCATATTCTCATTAATATTTTAGACACAATTTGTAAATCACTCCTTTTAAAAAATCCAAAAACAACCAACACATAAAAACATCTCATACATTTCACTCCTTAAAAAGTGCATATACACATATATTTATTAAAGTGCCTAACCATGAATAAAAATCCATATTTTTCATTAAAAAATTCCTTCCAAATTAATATGACTAGTGGAACTATAAACTCTGCCCTCTCTTGTCAATGGTACATGGTGGTATGGTTAGAGAATCATAAAAAAAATATTTAATTTAAAATGTTATGAATATCAAACACCATACTAATCAGTAATTATGAATATTATTTATTATTATATAAATTTAGTAATTATGAATATTATCTATTATTATATAAACTTGTAAAATTAATTTTAAATTTTAAAAAATAATGAATGATTAAAACAATAGTTAAATATAATTTTATATTCACCAAATCTCCATGTTATGAATGTGCTAAGTATGTTCTTTAATAAAACTTATATGTGAAAAGTTAGGATTATAATAATTTAATAACTTATGACTTTGTTATCCATGTTATGAATGTGCTAAGTATGTTCTTTAATAAAACTTATATATGAAAAGTTAGGATTATAATAATTTAATAACTTATGACTTTGTTATTATGTTAATGTATACTAGCTTTTTATATTTCTGGAGCTTTTAGAAGGTTCAAATCGAGGGGTAGGGTATGTATACCTTCGTAGACTTTACCAGTCAAATCGTTGGGTGGAGGGGGGTCCCTTGTCCCACAAACAAGGGGGTCTCATACACCAATTTGGTGTGTTGGCTTGGCCGTGACCTTAAAAATAGATTATTATTATTATTACACAATTTTTATCCATAAAAGTTATCCAATATTATATTTTGAAGTTAAAAAAAAAATATTAATAAATTTTAACATATCTTTTATAGGTGTAAATTTTATTATTTTAGAATTAAAATACGAACTTGAATTAAGTGAATTCTAACCTATGAGTAAGTTGTGATGTTTGAACTATATTTAAAACTATTTAAAATCATTGTAATTCTAAAATTGATTTGATAATACATCTCTCAAGTCTATAATAATTTCACTAAAAAACACATATATATTTGTGGATCCCTAGTACTTATGCTTATTATCTTCATGATACTAAACATTATATATCAATATTGTTTGTTATACCTAATTGAAAACACTTTTACATTATTAGTATTACAAATATTATATTCTATTTTGAAATATCACAAAAAATACTAATTACTAATATTATTGGTTATTATTTTGTGGTTTGTTTTTATATCCTATAATAAAATTTTGATTTTTTTGTGAAATTAAGAATTATTTTTTTTTAACTAACAAATTAATTCTTAATAATTTTTTCAATTTTATAACCAAATTATTTTAAATGTTAATAATAATCATCATCATAATCATAATTTAATGGTCAAACATAAATCTATGTTTAGTTGGCATTCATATTCTCAATGTTATAATTTAATGGTGAAACATAACTCTATATTTAATTGGCATTCATATTCTCACAAATGTTATAGACACAAGTTGTGAATCACTCTCTTTAAAAAAATCCAAAAACAACTAACACATAAAAACCTATTAATACATTTCTCTC